>JAVYIG010011408.1:0-61062 GCA_035222895.1 Strongylocentrotus droebachiensis
CGCGCGGGTGGGGGAAAACTGAATTTAGACGAGGATTAAAAATCATAACGGTATACAACGAATCGTCTTCTTTCGCTAATGATTTAATGAAACGTAAAAGCTTCCGCGCTGCGCGCGGGTGGGGGAAACTTAATTATTTTCGAGAGCGGAACAGCGAATCGTCTTCATTCTCTAAAAATTTAATGAAACGTCGAAGCGGGGGGGGAAACTGAATTTAGACAAGGATTAAGAGTCGAGAACGGTACAACGACTCGTCTTCTTTCTCTAATGATTAAATGAAACGTAAAAGCTTGGGGGGAAACTGAATTTAGACGAAGATTATTAAAGATAAAGTTGAGTTCTGGTCATGTGATTGCATTGTGAAAGAAAAGGTTGATCATCTAGTATATAAGTATTCGTGTGTATTGCAAGGTTCTGGAATCATCAAAATGATAAGAAATTTGGCCAAATCTTGGCAAAGTTACAAGCACTGTACACCGAATGATGTATATGGGACTACACGAACACGTGGCGAAAAAATCCGTCCCTGGATTTTTACGATGTTTCATGTCATATTTAGAATATGAAGGCATTTGAAGAGCCATGCTTTTCAGGGAACATGTTTAATCTGATATTCTTCCACCCTTGCATAATAACAATGATAACGCTCACAAATTATTTTTTACCTCTTCCCAGAACTCAACCTTCTCTTTAAAGAGTCGATAACGACACAACGTGTTGTAATATGTTATATGACTCGGTGAAATGATAGAGTCTGGCAGACGATGTAGTTACTGATTGGTAGCCATATTGTAAGACCATTTATTCATGTATCCTTCCGCGTAGCTCGGCGTGGTATCTACATCATATCTCATGTTAATGTAGTTCCAAGTGGATATACAACATCTCCCTCACAATAGATTTTTTTTTAAATGAATAACCAAGAAAAGTTCTAACAGTTAATCATAAAACCTCTTGAAACTCCGAACACCTGCAAGGAAACATTTTGCAAAAATCAATACCTTAAAAATACTTTAACATATGCTCGACTGATTGCCAAGTAACAATTAAGGAATTTGTTTATGATTCAAAAGAACCCAAATTCGCAACCTTACTTTAGTTCTATAAAGTAGTCCTTTTTTTTTGTGGAAATATTAATACGTGGAATATCTAAAATCAAATGATAAAAATAAAACTATGTGGTTACATATACATCAGCAAACACATGCCTATACAGTTCTTTTTTTCTATATTGACATTTCCAACTTCTTGTTCGCTAATCCAAACTTGGCCATTTAGAAATAAATTGTACTTACATATATTTACAACCAAAATGCTGTAATACTAGTTTGTAAGCAAAACATTGTTTCAAATTTGCTCATACAAAAAACTTTGCTGGGCAGAGCTACTGAACAACTCTATGGAAACTTTAGAACATATATTTAACTTTGTTCTCATATTCTTAAAACATTTATAAAAACTCAACACAAAACACTGTATTTCAAGAACGTTATGTTGCTTGATTATCCAACATAAAGATACCCTTGGGCACATTTCTTTACATTAGCATCATTGCATGCCATTCTATTTATTGTATGCTACTTTTCTCTTCTTCTTTTCTTTTTGTTTTTTGTTTTTGTTGCTATGAATTAGTAAAACAAATTAATCTCGGTTATTTTCAAATATACATAAAGTACGTGTCTTTATGTGAGATTCTATCTATAAACTGGAACCTTTGTTCAATCTATATAGTCTGTCACTTCTTGTGTTTTAGTGTTTCTTTCAAATTGTTTTTTTGTAGTGTTTAACGATAACGGACAGGTTTATTACTAATGCGTCCAGAACGTGTTCTGTAAGGGTCTGTCTCGGATCCTGTCTGGTGGTCTAGTGACTGGTCATGGTCAAGTCCGTCTGCAATTCTTTTGTTCATTGGGGTAGGTGTGTTAGCTAGGTGCGCATCTTTAGTTGGCTCTGCCAGACGAGGCATCTGTGGAACATCTCTCAAGTGTACCCTATTCCTTCTGAGTCGCGTGCCATTTGTGGTTGTGACTATGTACGACCTGGCCTGTAGATCATTACATATGTTTGTCACCTCAGCTGGAGTCCAAGTGTGGGATTCTTTGTCCAGGAAGCGGACTTTCTGTCCTACTCTGAGTGGCTGGAGCTCTTGCTTGCTTCCAACCGCATCGTAGTCTGTCTTCATGCGTCCCCTGCGCTGCTCCAAACGTTCCTGGTTCTTTTGTCCTTGATATGTTGTATTCGAATCAAGGTTAGCAGGAAGTAGTGTTCGGACTTGGCGGCCGAACATCATTTCGGCTGGGGATGGAAGATGGGCATCCACTGGAGTACATCCGTATGATCTCTTTCACTGTTCGGACCGTACGCTCTATTTGTCCGTTTGACTGGGGGTACCTTGGTGAGGAGGTCTGATGCGTAATTCCCCAGTCCTTGCACATTTGCTGAAAAGCGGCACCGATGAATTGTGGGCCATTGTCTGACATAATCTCTGTAGGAGAGCCCAGAAGGCCAAATATGCCAGTTACGGCATTCACCACACTTGCACTCGTTGTGGAAGTCAACCGATGTACAACTGGGAATTTCGAGTGATAATCAACTATAAGAAGATACTGAACCATATTCAACTCAAACAGGTCCATGCCTACTTTGGTCCAAGGTGTGATAGGGATTTCATGAGGAAGGAGTGGTTCCCTTCTCTGCTCAGGCATCCTTTCCTGGCATTGGGTGCACAGTCTGACACTTTCGTCAATCTGGCGATTTATGTTTGGCCAGTAAACCGACTGGCGCGCTAGGAGTCTCATCTTCTCGATGCCCGGATGGCCTTTGTGCAGTTGCTGAAGGATATCTTGTCTCATAGATTGGGGAATGATCACCTGCCTGCCTTTGAAGAGAACACCTCCAGACATGCCTAGTTCATCACGAAATGGCCAGAATGGGCGCAAATCGTTTGGAAGTTCCTGAATAGTTGCAGGCCAACCAGCATGAGTGAATTCTTTCACTTGCTGTAGAATAGGATCCCTGGTAGTCTCCTTCTGTAGTGCTTCTTGCTTGAGGCTCCCGAAATGGAGCAGATCGATACCCAATTGGTCCTCAACCTCGTCCAGTAGTATGCTTTCTACGTGGACATCCAGCGGAATGTCTTCTGCCTTCGTCGGATTTGGCAGTCTACTGAGTGTGTCAGGAATAATCATCTCTGTTCCTGGTCTGTGTTCAATTGTGAAGTTGTATCCTTGGATCTTCACTAAGAGCCTTTGTAGCCTGGGCGGGGCACTTGTGAGTGGCTTGCTGCATATCGTCACAAGCGGTTTGTGGTCGGTCAGTATCTTGAAGTCTCTCCCAAAGAGGTAAGTGTGAAATCGGGTAATCCCGAATACAAGTGCCAGTGTCTCCCTCTCAATATTTGAGTACTGGGCTTGGCAGGGAGAGAGACTTTTCGAGGCATATGCCACAGGCGTTCCATGCTGTGAGAGGCATGCTCCCAATCCTTTGGATGACGCGTCTACTTCAAGGGTGACAGGTAGCCCTGGATCGTAGTACTTCAGCAAGCAGTCTTGCTGGATAGCTTTCTTCAGCTGGCAGTATGCCTCCTGGTGATCCTCTTGCCACATGAATGGGACATTTTTCTTCATGAGATCACGCAAAATAGCGACTTGGTCTGCATAGTTCGGGATGTAGGGTGACAGGAAGTTCATCATGCCTAGAAACCTCTGAAGGTCCTCCTTATCCTGTGGGGTAGGCATTGTGTGGATATCTTCCACCTTGCAGGGATCGGGACTGATTCCTTCATCTGAGTAAATCGTCCCGAAGAAGTTGATCGAGCTCGCTTTCACTACACATTTGCTGCTGTTGAAGACGAGTCCCTCCTTCGAGGCCACCTCAAGCAGCTTTGTGAGGTTTAGGTCGTGCTCTTCTTCCGTCCTGCCCATGACGACTATATCGTCTGCTATGCAAACACATCCTTGGGTCTGCCCTATTATGTCATCCATTCGCTGTTGGAATAGATCTTGGCTTGTGGAAAGCCCAAACGGAAGACGAAGAAAACAATACCTCCCGAACGGAGTACGGAATGTAGTCAGCTCTTGTGAATCTTCACTCAGATGCACTGACCAATAGCCAGATTTCGCATCTAACTTAGTGAAGAACTTCCCATTGGCAAATGATGGGTTGATCTCTTCGAGTGTTTGCATTTTGTGAGGGCACCGCTTGAGACTTTCATTCAGGCGCTTGGGGTCTAGGCACACCCGGATTGATCCATCCTTCTTTACTGATGTAGTGATAGAGCTGCACCAATCAGTGTGATGCGTTACCTTACGAATTACACACTGTTTTTCCATCTTGTCAAGTTCGGCTTTTAACTTATCCTTGATATGAATGCTGCACTTCCGTGGGGCATCTATGTGCGGATTGGCATTTTCCTTCAACAGTAGGATAGCTGGGTCCTTGAAGTTACCTATGCGGTCGAACTGGCCCGGCCATCGTGAAGTAAGGTCGTCTACTGTCCGTATGCATGGTGCTTGACCTGGAACATTTGTAGGTACTTCAACACATTGTTTCACCGTGTGGATAGTGACCAGCTTGAGGGCCTTGCTGCTTGAAAGGCCTAATATTGAAGGTCCTGGTACATCGACCACGAAAAACTCCCGTTTAGTCCAACCTGAATCCTCATATTGACACCTGAGATCAAGAGAACCGATACAAGGGATAACCGTTTCACCATAGGCCATGAGCCGGACGCGCCGTGGCCTTACAATAGAGCGCCACTGGCCATCGGGGTACATTTTGTTTACAATACGAAGAGGGAGTGTGTTGCCCCCTGCTCCAGTATCTATCTTCACCGTCAGGTGATGTTGTCCGGCCTTGTACGGACAAGCGATATCTATTACTGCGAAAGCTTCCTTGTCCTCTTCTTCGTCCTTGGTGTCCATGCTTGAAATCACTATCGTGTTGAAATGCTGAGGGATACAATCCTCTTCATGGGTATAGGGTATCTGTTCATTCACTTCTAGATGCGAAGTGTCAACCTTTTCATGGCTCGGTCCACGTCTTCTATCTGACTTGGACCTGCAGAATTTGGCCCAATGCCCCTTCTTCCCACAGTTCTTGCAGTTATCATGATATGCTGGGCATTTCCTGGGAGGATGATGCAGTCCGCAATTACCGCATTGTTTGCGCTCACTCATTCTGGGTCTGCCATCTTTGCTAGGTCTCTGTGGTTTCCTACTGAACGCGTCAATGTTTGACACTGGGGCCAGTTCTGCCAGACACTGCTTGCCAGCAGCAATGGCCTCATATTGCCTTCCTAGTGTGACCACATCCGTAAGGGGGTGGCCTGCTGGTTTCTGCAACAAATCTCGCTGCAGACCATCAAAATGCGTAGATGCAATTACCAGTTCAATTAATCGTTCGTTGAGTTCTGCATCTGTGAAAGTGCATTGGCGGCTTTTGTCCCTACAGCGGGTCACAAAATCGTCGATGGATTCTTCGGGTTTCTGCCTATACCTCATAAGTTCAAGACGGTGGATACGAAAGTTAATACTGACTTTCAACTGCTTCTCGAAAAAATCCCATACTTTTCCTGGTTTGTCTTGATCTGCAGTACTAAGACCTGAAGCATTGAGGCGTCGCAAACCTTCTACACCTAAAGCAATCTTTATCTTTGTTGCTATCTTCACTTCATCTGTAATATCTAAATCTTTCAAGCATAGTTCCATGCGCTGCTTAAAGAGAGAGAATCCACTTGCCAAGTCGGGCATCTGCCAATTCATTTCAGGGAGACGCGCCATTTTTAATGCGTTGCAACTCGATATAAGTCCAACAAAACCAGTCCGTCTTAATCGATACCTAGGCTACGAGTGCTCACAGTACGTGATCAAAATAAGTTCTCACACAAGACACGCATCAATAATTGTCAATGGGCCGAAAGTTATTTGCATACCGGTAAATAGAAATATGCCCAGGTACTATTAGCGGTAAATCACCTATCGACCGGAACTACTTCAGGCAAAATCAATTACGAGCATACACTTTAAATGCGTGTAGATCCATACCCTGTGCTAGTACATGCTTATAGGTGGTTCTATAGCTGCTAGCTGCTACAAAATTTTGGAGCTAATTCCGATCCGATTTGGGCCACTCAATTTGGTCCTACTCAGTCTGGGGGTCAGATCTCAATTATTATTATCGTCTAACAAAGTACACAAATTGTCACAATATACCTGAATACTTGGACTATTTATTAACTTTTCTGAACCTGAAACACAACTCATCAACTGATCTTTCTTTTGGTCCAGACTAGGTCCCGTTTAGTTATTTTGGGATTTTCGTATAGCTAGGCTTAAAATATAGTGGCCTACACTGCACTATATACCTCTATAATCTACGTCTACTGTAGATGTGTACTTAGTCTACCAAAAAAACTACAAAAACAAAGTTTAAAGCATTGATATCAGCACCAGCAGACTTCGATTTAGATTTAGACTTAGATCTAGTCTAGTTACAATTGAGAATGGTGATCCAGGTCTAGAGCTAAAGTCAGACCTGGTCCTGGATCCCTAACTGGTACTTAGACCTAGTCCCAGATTTAGACTATCACACAGTATTCCAGACTTAGACCTAGTCTAGTAACAGTAACACTCATGTGTTAGACTCCCTAGGCCAGATACACCTAGCTATAGACCCAGGCTAAGTTACATGAAACGGATAGGGTCTAGACTCTATATCGTTCTAGATCTAGACTAGGCTAATACATAGATATCTAGAGTCTACTCTAGTACTAGGGTCTATTCACTCAACAAAGGCAAAACATATTCACAATCACATCATGATCAATTGAATTATCAGAAAGTATCACAGGATACCTCCCTGCAATCTGTTCTTATTGTCATTTGATGTTTTGTTCAGGATGTTCCAGATGTGGATAGACTCTATCTATATAACAAAGTCAGATTTAGAGCCTTGTCTTTCTTGAATTGCCTTGTCACAAATGTCGAATCACTTCACAAACAAAGACACAATCACAGCTTCGCTTGCTTGTGCGATGT
The DNA here is from genome assembly GCA_035222895.1 of Strongylocentrotus droebachiensis. Classification (NCBI taxonomy): domain Eukaryota; kingdom Metazoa; phylum Echinodermata; class Echinoidea; order Camarodonta; family Strongylocentrotidae; genus Strongylocentrotus; species Strongylocentrotus droebachiensis. The sequence goes on from JAVYIG010011408.1 coordinate 7,038, forward strand.
CGCATGCACGGCGATGAGAGCTGGAACCGATAATGGATCAGGCCTCAGTCCTGTTGTCTATGCGATGATGAAGCGTTGGATCGGTGATCTGGTCCAAAGCCCGTTGTCCTGACTGCACTGGGACCCAAAATATAGATAGGCCTAGACTATATTACAAAGTCCAAGGCGATGCTTGTAGATTCACGCCGACGTCGATCTAAGGTAGATCTAGAAGATCTAGTTGTTGCTAGCTGCTGCTGAGATTATTTTGACTTTGAGTTTGAGTTTGATGCAAACAGGTCGCGTCCTCGTCGATCACGGATAAGAAAACCGCTGGACGCTGTTCCAATCGCTGTCGTTACATCTCCTCTCGATCTCTCGGTCTGTTGTGTGTAGCGATCAGTGCTACACGACGTCCTCGTCCGCGTTGATCACGGATAAAAAAACCAATGGACGCTGTCCCAATCACTGTCGTTACATCTCCTCTCTCGGTCTGTTGTGTGTAGCGATCAGTGCTACATGCACATTATTATGCGGGGAAGACAGTTCCCAGTGCTATTCGGCATTAGCGGAGGCTCGGTGGCTCGTACCCGGGTAATGCAGACGATAGGCTGTGGGGTGCAGTGCGGGAACATCGATGTCGGCAAGAATTGTCGACGACCAAACTTTTACATAGCAGCTAGTTCTCCTTTGGTTCAGTTCAAGTCGAGGAAAACTGCGGTAGCTAATGTCCGATTATCTATGATTAGCATGGTATTCTCCTTTCCGCTGCCACCATGTTGTAATATGTTATATGACTCGGTGAAATGATAGAGTCTGGCAGACGATGTAGTTACTGATTGGTAGCCATATTGTAAGACCATTTATTCATGTATCCTTCCGCGTAGCTCGGCGTGGTATCTACATCATATCTCATGTTAATGTAGTTCCAAGTGGATATACAACACAACGAATCGTCTTCTTTCTCTAATAATTTAATGCAACGTCGGAGCTTCCGCGCTTCGCGCAGTAGGGGGGTGGGGAGGGGGAAACTGAATTTAGACAAGGATTAAGAGTCGAGAACGGTACAACGAATCGTCTTCTTTCTCTATTGATTTAATGAAACGTAAAAGCTTTCGCGCTTCTCGCAGGATGGGGGGAAACATAATTCAGACGAGGATTATTTTTGGGAATGGTACAACGAATCGTCTTCTTTCTCTAATAATTTATTGAAATGTCAAAGCTTCCGCGCTTCGCGGAGGAGGGAGGGGAAAAACTCGCCCTCCCTGCACCCACCCACCCCTAATAACGTGCACTGCTGGTCACCATAACGTACCAATATTTGGCTCGCATAATTTCAAATTTGGGCCTCCCCCCTAAGAAATCCTGGATCCGCGCCTGGCTAGTGTGGAAGAATATCCTAGCAAAAAGGTCTCCTGAAAAACGAAGGTTCCTTAAATGCCCACATAGTATTCGAAGGGCCTACAAACAATTTCTATCTTCAATTTACATTCCTTTTCTAGATGAATACAAATTAAAAACCTTCTTTTTGCATTTCGATCGTAATGAGATTTTGGGAATTTCGAAATGTCTTCACAACTCTAGATCACCACCAATGGCATGCACACAGCTTTATGTTTGATTGCCTTTACCGACAAATTAAGCCAATTAGTCAATGAATTCTTACACGCTTTGAAGAATTTGAAACTTCAGTTTTTCTCAGGGGAAACAGTCCTTAAATTGACGATAACAAAAAAAAGGAGTAGCACAACTTTTGTTTTTAGCTCAACAAGGGGGGGGGGGCACCATTTTTAAATCAACACCCCACCCCACCCCCATCCCTCTTGAGCAAAAAACAAAACAAAAGTTGTGCTACTACTTTTTTTAGGGGGAGGGGGAGGGGTTAACGCGAACCCCCTCCTGAACCCTAGTTTGTACGGTGGTGCATTATGTAATTGTGTGTTAATTATCCACGGGCCGATTTACATAATAATAACATTAAGAAAATAATTATAAAGTTGCTTCTTGAAGAAAGAAAAAGTTTTTCTATCTTAATTTGTGTTATCTTTGTTAGATCGACTCTCTATTAATTATTAGGCCAAACAACGAAAATAACGTGTTGCTCATCCGGAATTTTTCAAAAAAAGGAGAAGGCAGGGCATTAATTTTTTTATTAAAAAAAAAAATTAAAACTATATTTTTTTTCTTCAACTTCTTTGCTATTTCTTTCTAAGGCGATTGCCGTCAATTATAGTATATCTATTCACAAATATTTTGCTATTTGAGTATATGATGCAAATACAAATTTATGACAAAACAAGTTTTAGTATCTAGACGTCGTACGCTGTTAATTTATACAAAATGTATATCACTAGCCCTTTTTTTTTTTGGGGGGGGGGGCTTTTACGATTTTTAGTGTGCCTTGTTTGGGCTTTTGGGGGCTTTTTCTTAATAGTTAATAGTGAAAAAAAGGCGGCAGCGGCCAAAAAGGATGCGGGCGGGGACGAAAAACAGTTTTTATATAGTCTAGGCCGCCTTGGAAATCTTTCACCCGCCCTATAGCTATAGCTGTAATATGCAAGCTGTAAAGTTCGACTCATGTACATGTACATGCTGTTGATTATTAATAATTAAGGTATATTCGTCACAAATGAGTTATGCCCATCCCCCCTCCCCTCCCCCCCCCCCCCGCCAATAAAAATAAATAAAATACAAAAATAAAATAAATGGAGACTATCAGTGGTTTTATATTACACCGTGTAGAAAGTGTCTTGTTCAAAGCCTAAGTTATGCAGTTTTATAACTGCCAATTTGAAAAATTCAAATAATGGTTTATATTTTATGTAATTACTATATATTAAATTATAAATCAATTTTTTTTAAATAACTTTTATAAATTTATTTATATATTTTTTTATTTTAAAAAGGATTTAAAGATAGTTTTTAATTTATTTAGTAAATAAAAAGCGAACAAGAAATGAAATCACTATTGGCTCACAAGCCAACGACCAAGCCGAGCAGTGCAATGTGCAAAGGGCATCTTGGGTAAATAATCCCGATACCAAATTCGTGCAGAACAAGCTGAGCAAAATGGCGACGATTACCCTCAGGAAATGTGCCCTTACCGCCGCTCGCAGATGCTTATACAGTCAAAGTTCAAGAGCTATGGCAGCTGGAGGAGGTGATTTCTTGATTTTTTACTATTAGCGGTGAAATGTGTACTTCTAAGCTTGTATTATATTGTAGTTTGTGAGGTTTGGATGCGCCGGTACGGTGCACCCGTGTAATCGTACCCATTGCCATTGCATTGGCCATTCCACTATTCTGAATTTCTGTTTTGATCAGTGCGTGCATGCAGTGTCTGTGTTACTAGTTCCGTAGGCCTACACTGCAGTGCAGTGTTGCTGGCGAATTAACATAATTTTTACATCTAAATTAAGTTTTACTGACTCTGTCAGAGTCGTGAGTGACCATATGCGGGGTGCCTGTGAATATGAGAACTGAGTGCGAGTGAGAATGAGACCAATGGAGACATGATCTTTAAATTTATCTGAAAAGTGATAATGATAACGACTCGATGAGCATTGCCATTTCATTTGTTGTGAATTGTATTAAAATTTAAAATAAAGTGTCTGAACAATTTTTTCTTTTTTTGGGGTTCGTTTTCACCATTATCAGTAGGTGCGCTAGTCCGAGAATAAGGATCGTCTGCATAAACGAGGGTAGACCTATCAATATCCACTTAAACGCAGACAAATTGCGTCCTCAAAAATAAGGATCGTCCTCAATTTCGCAGACGATACTTATTAACGATCTGTGCGTTGGCCATGCGAAAAACGGATTCCGTGATGATGCTCCATGATGCATTTCTAATTGACGCAGCACAGAGACATTTCATGTTATGATTTTATGAACGATAAATCCTCGGGAAGACGGACAACCCGTAAAATACACGTTGAACTGGGGGTATTTTATTATGCAGAATCCTACACCCGCAGAGCGACGAAGAAGAAAAAAAGTCTGTGAAAATGTGTCTTCCCAAGGATTTATCGTTCAATTTTCAATACTCCCTAGGAAGGGTTTCAGCAAGCAAAACTGAGTGCGGAATCAGACACCGTAATTGTATGCAGTAGTCATCATTATCAAATCATGGTACTGTACCTAACCTTAGACCAAAAATTCTTCCGTTCGTTATTTAGGGTAGGGTCAGCTCCTCTCTCTAGAGACAGAAGCTGGCCATAGGCATAGGGTCTGCTGTGCAAAGTTTACTGCGAACTCTGTGTGCAACTGTGCATGCTCCTTAGTAAATTAAAGGTAATACAAAGTTTTGGTATGGGGTTATGAATTTGGTTCAAATGAACATGTTGGAAGCATTTATCCTACACTATTCAGTGATCGTGTTTGCAGTTGAAATCAAATCTAAAGTTATGGAATTGTAAATAATTAACTCTTCATGTTGTATAGCTCCCTCTCAAGGTCAGGATATCAATTAAGCTATAAAACAATGTTTCTTGACTAAAATTGACAGATTAGCTACATGTATTCCCGTTTAGAAATTATATATCACAACTACATAGTCTTGATATTTTCATGTTCGCAGCTACTATTTTACGGCCGTAGGCGCTATTTATAAATTTATCAAAATTTACTGGGAGCACCAGTAACTTGTCATTTTCAATTTTTATCGAAAGCAGAATTGTTTTAGGGGCTAAATTTTCTAGCGCTTATAATACATCCATAGGGGCATCCAAAATATATCAAAATTGTAAAGAATCACTATCCACCCAATCTCAAAATTTCCCAAAATTTTGTATTACCTTTAATGTGGAAGAGTAGTTTATATCAACAAAAGCATTATTTGCTATTCAGTATGGCAGATAAACTGCTACTAATTCAAAAATAATATTCATGTTAATAGTTCTTCATTTTCCAATGCTTTTTTATCTCTCTGTTACAGGTATCCCTGACAACTTTGAACATGCCACAGGTCTAGAAAAGAAAGAACTTGACAGGATAAAGGCAGGAGACTCAGTAAGTACTACTTTTGTTATTTTAATGCTATGATATCCTTAAATAGATCATTCTGAAATACCATGCCATAAGGTTCACAGTCTTAATACTCAATTGGCCATTGATGAAGGGCTGTGCATTTTTGCATTATTTAAAAGGCAGGTTGGGACTAATTCCCGTTGGAAAGGCCATCAAATTTTAATTGCAATGGTCAGTTTTCAGTCAAACTTTTATTTTCCTGTTTGATTAAAAAAAAAAATTGTTTAATTCTTTTTACAGTGGCTCTCTTTTCATTAGTGGTACATTTACCCCATTTTAATGTTTATTGGACATACTGCCCTACTGGGCCCCATTGCATAAAACTTAGCATTGATGGTAACTTTGCAATCGATGGCAACTACCATGGTAACAGGGCTCAACAGCCAATCAAAATCAAGGTTTCCATGGTAGTTAACATTGATGGCAAAATTACCATCAATGGTAAGTGTTGCGCAATGGGGCCAAGTTGTGAGAGAACAAGTGTTTGTATCTTGTCATATGTCTCACTGTCATTGACATTACATAGTTCTTTCAGCCGTCTTATGGTCAGCTGAAGATATATTCTGGGCAAATTATTCCTTTATACGTGTACCAAAATGATGAAATTTGATTGGTTTTGTTGTTTGTTTGTTGTTGTTGTTGATTAGGATCCGTTCCAGCTGAATGTGAGGAGAGTAGCTGCTGGCACAAAAACTAAACCAGTTGAAGTAACATCAGCGTTCCAGAAGAGAATAGTAGGCTGTATCTGTAAGTATTCAAGACCAGGGCTTTTCGATACTCAATTTTAAAGAGAATGTTGAGTTCTGGGATACGTGAAAAAATGATATGTGAGCATTTTTGGAAGAGTGTCATTGAATAAGATGGCTCTTCCAATGTGCTCATATATTTGAATTATGACAAGTGACGGCTAACGATTGTGGACCATGCTTACATGCCACATGTTTGTGTAGTTATGTGTAACATTGCATATATGAGATTATGACTTTTAGCAAGACTGGGCCAATTTCTTATCACTTTGATGATTTCAAAACCTCACAGTATACACCAATATCTTTCTGGTACATAATCAACATTTTGTAATTGCTTCCACATGGTTTCTTTCACAAGTATTGCAAACTCATGACCAGAACTCAACATTATCTGAAAGATGTTTTTTTCCCTTTTGAAGACCTTAAAACCTGATATTCCATGAAAACCAGCAGTATTTTTGAAGAGGTCTATTATTAGGAACCTCCCACCAATTGAAAAAAGCAACAACAGAAACTGGCTTCCAAAGAATGAGTTTTTAGTGATTAATTCCAGATATTAATTGTATTCATTTGTAATTCAAGCAGTACAGTACAGCCTGTTGTACCCCCAAATGGTTTGCTTTTTACAGTGAATGTGGTTTTCATCAAATTATCTTTGTTAATATGTGAACCAATGTGATTATTTATAATTTATTTCTCTATCTCTCCCCCTCTCATTTTCACACTCTCTCTCTCTCTCTCTCACACTTATTTTTATGTATGTCTCCCTCTTTTCCTCCCCCTCATACTTCTTTCTCTCCGTCATCTCCTGTACTTCCCTCTCTCTCTCTCTCTCTCTTTCCCCCTCTTTCTCTCTCTCTCGCTCTCTCTTTCTTCCCCTCTCCCTTCTCCCTCTCTATTTCTTCCCCTCTTCCTTCTCCCTCTCTCTTTCTCTCTCCCTCCCTTTTTCTCTCTCCTCCCTCTTTCTTTCTCCCTTTCTCTTTCTCTTTCCTCCTCTCTTTTCCCCTCTATTTTCCTTTCCCTCCCTCTTTCTCTCCCTCTCTCTTTCCCCCCTCTCTCTTTCCCTCCCCCTCTCTCTCTTCCCCTCCAACCCTTTTCCCTCCCTCTTTCTCTCTCCCTCCCTCTTTCTCCCTCCCTCTCCCTCCCTCTATCTTTTTTCTCCTCTCTTCTCCCTCTATTTTCCTTTCCCTCCTCTCTCTTTCTCTTCCCGCCAACTCTTTTCCCTTCCCTCTCTTTTCCCTTCCTCATTGTATCCAATGTAGGTGAAGAGGAGCAGACACACATCAACTGGATGTGGCTGTACACTGGTGAACCTCAGAGGTGTGAGTGTGGACACTGGTTCAAGCTCCAAGAGGTGGAAGGTATAGCCGCTGCCGCCCACTAACCCTTGACCCAATGACAAGAATAACGACAACAACAACCATCCAGTACCCCTCACCGTTCCTAAAACATCCTCATTGTCTTCAAAAATTGATGTATCTTCTGGAAACAAGATTACATGCATTATGATAATTGAGCATGTTTGATGTGAATTTTAACGGTTGCGGGTATGCGTGATTGTAATAATTATATATAGCAAACAAGATTTTATTGAGGAAGATAAAGAGTTTGTGGATGTTTGTGTTCCTTTTTGTGCGATTCTACAAATGAAGGCCTATTTTAGTGGAGACAAAAATGCTTTGGAAATTTGACTCTGTCGATATTATAATTTATAATGATTAAATTGCCGTTACCAAGTGAATGAACGATTTCCATTGTACCATATTCCCACAGCAACGATGAAATAAGAAAAAGAGAAAAACATAATTAATACACTAGACTCTATGTATCATACGTTTTGTTGTTTAAAGTCTCTGTTGGTTGACGAATGAGATGAATAGTTTTAAAGGAGTTTATAGCAAAATATTTGTGCTATTATCTATTTTCCCACCAAAACTGATGAGTGACTTTTCAAATTGAGTTGTTGCAATTTAATTAACATTTTGGAGAGTAATAATCAAATTATATTATTCAAATCCTATCTAGTTTGTACATCAGCAATTTTACCCTGTTGTAAAATATTTCGGATCACTTTCTTTCTATGGGGAAAAAATTACAAAAATAAGGTAAAGTGATGATCTGCAAAGCATTTTGTCCTCAGGTGGAGTCGAAACAAAATAATCAATGCAATCAGAATTTAACCCTTGTCATTACTGTTGAAAGCAGTCCTATGTATTGTATATGCCCAGTGTCTTACCTCAGAAATGGTACAGATTAGATTTGTTTTGTTATTTTGTGAGAAAATAATGGATTCTATGTGTGAATGGGAAAATGGCTCTGAAAAGGGGGACTGCACATGTAGCAGACACTGGTTTGTTAAGCCTTGTAATATATGTGGTTTAATTAAACCTTGTTGAAACGATTAATATCTTGATTTGTCTAGTCTTTCGGAAGTGTTGAGTCTATGATTCTGTTAATTCATCATTTTATAGGTACTATGTCCCATTTGCAGCCAACATCAAATTCTGTAGAACTTTGCAGGAATTATATATGTCCTATCTGTGAAATTGAAACATTGGCAGTGTCCCAGTATTCAAATTATTCAAGGAAACCTGTTTACTTACTAGACTTCACTGTCAGACACTATTGAGTGATTGACTGACTTCATTTTCTCTTTGGTAATATCATACACCATTCGGTACAAGGGTCTGAAAATCAAGACTATTTACTAAAAGGATTGCAATCCCCTAAGTCGATTCGACAACAAATGGTCGTTATTTTCCCACAAAAAGACATTTTCAAGCCCTTTCATTTTGAGGGAAATTCTAGATTAGTATTATCTTTCAAATTCATGGCCTGCAAATGGGACATAGTACCTTTAAATGAGAGATAGTTTGAGAAAGGGACAGGGGAGAGAAACAAATAAAACAAATGACAGCAAGGAAGGATAGAAGATAAGAGAGCCAGAGTGTGAGCAAGGATTAAAGGAAAGTGGGCAAAATAAGAAAATGAAACCGAGAGTCGGAGAGGTGAAAAACACATACATACCATGAGAAGTGGTGATTACAGAAGAAAAGACAATTAAGAGGCATTAAATCAGAATGACAGATACTTCATAATCTTATTCAGGATAAATACACAAAGAAAAAATGAAAGCATATATCCAATTCTTTAGATGAAAGCATGCAAACAAGATTCAATCTAGTATCGCAAGATCATGAAGAGGTGTTGTTAAGTCGAGTGGTTTGAGCACTCGACTTAATTTGCAGAGGTCGTTGGTTTGACCCCGAAACGGCACTAATGTCTTTTGGCAAGGCAGTAATCTATATTTGCCACTCCATACCCAGGGAAGAAATGGGGACCTTTGTGTTAGTACTTGCCAGTTGACATATGCCCTCACGGTGACCATACGGTAGGTATACGCCCCAGGGAGTGGAGGTGGTGCACACTGTGCGTGAATGAATCTGATAACCAGTGTAACAATATTTGTAAAGCGATTTGAGGTGTTATTTTGGATCAAATGCTATAGCTGTGTTGTAATAAGCTTAATAAGAGTTACCTCAATAATTGTTGGGATGAAGTCATTGTAATTGTACTGAATAAACATGTACCTTAATCGTTTTATTGTTTTGTCACTTCACAACGTCTAATTTGCTTCACTTTATGAGATGACATTACCTGGACTTTATAATTCTTTAATGAGAGCAAACATCAATATTTCAGTACTTTATGTGGAGAAAGCATACATAAGAAAACATGTCCGATTAAACACTATGTTACATATGAACAAAGTCTTTTGCCACATGGAAAACATGGTAAAGGTGTGCACAGTTGTGATAACAAATGTAACTCTTTAAATATCTGCAGTCACTAGGTTCAATAATTTGAGCAAATGTCTCTAGGAATTATATATTATGCCATAAACATTTGTATCTTGTATATGTAAGTAAATATCACTTGTGACCATTTCCATGTGAAAACATAACTGTCCATCATTACTCCATAGGTTCAAAGTATAGGCTTTCTTCTGCATGTTCAAATTCTCCAAAAGGGTTCTTATGACCTTCTGATTCTGGGTGGGTCATATTTGTCTCCATGCAACTCTTCTGGGTACAGGTAAGTTGAATTGCAATCGGCTCTTGGAACACTTCTTTTCTGTTTGTCAAGGTTTCCTCGGGTCTGGGAAGGGGTGCTGGGGGCCTTGTAGTATGTCTACTGGTGTGATCTGTCAAGTAGCTCTGGGTGTTGTCGCAACTGACGCGTCGTTGTAGGACCAATGACCTGTTTCCGTGCCAACTCCTCTGTCGATGAGGCATTGTGTCTGATGATCTGTACTGCCTATGCAGTCTCCTAGGTTCCTGTGCACTCCTACTGCGACGATGAGTACCGGTTGTTGCCAATGATGTAAGATCCTTCCTTGTGACCTTTGGTGTGACCTTTGGAGAGGCCTGAAGGCCACCAAGTGATGTCCTCTCAGTCACTGGATAGGACAGTCTGGAAGATTTCCCATTGCTCCATGTATCTTCCTGGTGGGCAACCGATGAAGCCGTGGTGGTACTGACGAAAGCCTTGGGTAAGACACTAGATGAAAGTCTCTGTGTTGTTGTATTGACTTTTAGTCCTGGGAACTCGATCAATGAAGAAGCATGTGCATGAGAGGCATGTTCCTCAGGAGACTTCCGCATGATGTCTTCCATACTTGAGCAATGTACTTGTAATGGATGATTGTGAAGTGACTGTCCATCAGACCGAGTTTGTTTTACTCCAGTAACCTCCTTTCTTATTCTGGGAATAGTGTCACACAGAGGGACTGGCTTGTGAAAAGAGCAGCACTGTCGGATGTGCTCCAAAATGACCCCTCCTGCCAAGCTTGCTGATGCCTCACTTTTCAAGGTTTGGTGATATCTCTGCAACTCTGTAGACTGCCCACAGTTTCCAAAATGATCATGAAGATTACACGATGACTGCGATGACTGCAGAGCATCATGGCCCGGACAACGGACAAGTTCTTGAGGAGGAGAGTGCACAATAACACTCCAGTGTCTCCCACCAGTGCTGCTGATGGTGCTTTTACCATAACAGAATTTACAGTCTGGTTCTGCTTGATTTTCTGATTTTCCAGACAGTTCTTCAGGATTGCTGGTACTAACCTTATCTAAATCGGTCTTGACTTGGTTGTCTTGACTGTCCAGCTTTAAATCAAGAAGCATAACCGAGGTTGTGTCGTCCATATCTGACGATACAGAAGATCTTGACGGCGCTACTCCTTTGTGACTAACATTTTGATAACGAGCAGGCAAGGGAGGGTCACTGATGTTGAAATAGATCTGTTCTTTCCATCTGCATGCTCGCCTAGAAAAGACCACCAAGCCCAAAATGATCATTAAAGTCAAAGAAAGCACCGCTAGAAACACTATGATGCCCATCTTCAGGTCAAACTTGGTTGACATCACAGGACGTGCTTCAGGTACCATGGTGGATGTTTTCATTGTGCTTACAATTGGGTACTGTCCATTAGTTTGAAGATCAGGTACTACTGATGGAAGGTTTATGGTTGGAGGAGTAGATGGTGAGCAAGTAAAATTTTCCCTGGGAACATTTTGGATAAACTTGCCAGACAGACTATCTGGTTTGTTGCACTTTGCGTCTAGTAAACTTGATGCTCTGTTCAGCTCTGCATAGTGGCCTTTCAGGAAGAGTTCATTAGGACTCAACGTTATTTTTGATATTCTGCCAGAGTCCATCCAGACCTTAAGCCAGTAGATATGGCAATCACACTGTAATGGGTTTCCTCCCATTCTGATATCTGTCACCGTACTCTCATTTAACATGTCCAGTTGTGACAATGTTGTGAGAATGTTAGCTCGCAGATCAACAGCATGATGATTTTGCAGGGGCTTGAAGACACTTGCTGGAACATCCTGAAGATGGTTGTAACTGAAATCAAGAATGACAATGTTTGGACAGGACTCAAAGATGTCCTCTGACAGATTTTCTACTTTGTTGTGAGAGATGTTGATGTATTGAAGCATTCCAAGACCATTACACCAATTATTCTGCAACGTGGTGATGTTATTCAAGGCCACTGTTAACTCTATCAATGCCGTCAGGTTGGTGAAGGCATTTATTGGCAAAGTTGTAATATCATTACTGTCCATCCGGATATGTTGCAAGCCGACAAGAGAAGCAAGTCCCAATACAGGGACCTCTGAAAAAACATTTCCACTCAGAATCAGTTCGTTCAAAACTTCCAGTCCCGCAAATGAGTTAGAAGACAATGTCCTCAGTAGATTATATCCAAGGTTCAACTTCCTTAACTGTTCCAAACCAAGGAAAGCATCACCTTCTAATACCTCTAGAAGATTGTTTTGCAAGTGCACTACTTGCAATTGTGGTAAGCGACCAAAGGCATGGCTGGGCAACACTGTCATCAAATTACCATCAAGATGCAAGTACTGCATTAGGTCGAGACCAATGAAAGTTGCATTTCTAATACTCCTTAGTTTATTGTTGCTGAGGTAGAGGTATTGCAACTTTGAAAGATTCTGAGCCCAGCCATCATGTAAGGTGGTGATGTCGTTGACAGACAGATCGAGATAGCGTAACCTGGAAAGGTTTGCAAAGTCAGAGGTATGTATCTCAGTCAGGTTATTCTCTCGCAGCTCTGCGGCACTGGTATTTCCATGAGGATCCAAACCTTTGGGGAAGGTGGTTAGCTGTCGTCCAGAACAGACGGTACACTCCTGGTAGTTGTGGTAGAGGATTGGATTGAAAGGACACTTCCGCTGTAACTCACATGGGTTGTCTTGGAGTGCTGGAAGAGCATTTGTACAAGTTGTTTGAAGTGGACTCAGAATCACAGAGACAACTGCAATCATCAATATAGACTGGAGTGTTCCAGAAGACATGGTGGATGGTGGCAGCACTCCTGTGAGAATGGCTCTACGAATTGAAAAAGGACAAATAAACATAATCATGATAATTAGAGTTATCCAGCCATACAAAGTTCAGAACTGTCCCACCCTCTTTCAAGATGTAGGGACACCCTTTTTCAGAGACATCACTGACTTATGATATACATATATATGAGGTTTATCAATACAAGAAATTCAATAGAGACATTTAAGACATAATATTAGACTAAGCTGATTCTTTTATTTGTTAAAGTTTGCCATGCTGTTTTCATCATTTTGATAATGTTAACAAGTATGTTAACCATTTTCAAAAAGGTGTTTGATATAGCGCCTTTTCATCACCCATGAAGTTTAACCTACAAATGCTCACTGTTGAACACATATTTACATAATTTACCAAGCAGCCAGTTTAGGAATTGAAGTTTCATCATGGCCAATTTCAAATTAAAATAAAATGAGTTGATTTTAACAACTAGGTGATAATTCCCATATTACCAAAGGAGTAACCATGCTGAATGTATTGAAGCAAAAAGAAAGAAAGAGATAGAATACACACAAATGTCACTCACCCGTTAGAATTGTAACTCACAGCTAAATAGGAAGGAAAATGGCAACTTTAGACTGTAATAAAGTTGATAGGTTAAAGATTAGCATCACACATCTTCATCTGTGGCTGAGAGCATTGTAGTTTGATTAAAAAGGATATGGTTTTAGCCTTAAATACTGATATAGTGGTAAAACCCCCTCAAAGGTCATTGTGTATAGAACGTGGGAGTCAAAGAAACAAGGATCTTATGATAATAAATAATAATAAAAACGATACTTATAAAGCGCTTACCACTGAAGTGTCTAAGAGCTAAGAAAGTGAAACGGAAAGTTATGGATGAGTAAGGGGTAAAGACAAAAAAATAGAGAGGGAGAGAGAACAGAGGTGAAAGTAATTTGAGGGAGGGGAGAATATTCTAGATTAATAAACAATATATAAGGATGTAAGGATTTTCTAATTTTGATTAATGAAGTATATAGAGAGGGGGCCAGTATGAGATACGAAGAGGAGGATAGAGAAAGAGATAATGATAGAAAGAGAGGATGGGAGGTAAAGAGATGGAGAGAAAGAGATAGATAGAAAGGGCGAGAGGGAAAAAAGACGTAAAGAGATATAATAGATTGAGAGGGGGTGGGGTGAGAGAGGAGCGATGCGGAACGATGGAGAGAGAAAGAGGGGCAGAGAGAAATTGAATGACATACAGGGAGAGGGGTGATGTAACAGAGTATATCCATGCTCTGAAGAAGTAAAAAGGGAATAAGAGTACTTTATTATCCTTGTCATGTTTATGTTATGGTTTTCCCCATCTAGTTTCTCTTGACGTGATTCACTCATGAAACTAACCACTAAGAAGAATAAATTACTCTCCATTGTGTTTCACTCCTTTATTGCCAATCATTTATCACTCATTCCCACGAAAGCTGAAGAGATATGCACTTTCTACTCTTAGATCATTGGCAAAGTAACAAAACAATTTCCCTCTTTACGTCAAACATTCAACAACAAACAAGAAAATTGCAACAGCACTTTGTGAAGGTATCACATAACTTGATTAGAGACAGAGGGGCAAAATAAAGTTGACAACTACGTCTTCCAACATTTAGGAATATACCCAGGTTCATTTCTCTCTCTCTCTCTCTCTCTCTTTTATTGGAAGTCAATTATGGTATGGAATATATAATATCAACTTCAAAACATCCAGTAGAATTTTAAGAGAAATTCACTTAAATATCATTCATCATGTTGGTGACTAAATGATATATTACCCCTGATTATAACCCTGTGTGTTTTGTTTATCAAAATTTAAAATCTTCTACATGTATTTTGTAAATTTTTTGGAGGGGCAGGCTCAACTAGTACATTTACTATTTTCTGGGCCCATTTAAACTTTAGCATGTGTTTGGATCCTGTAATGTATATTTACCATTTAATTGTTACTGGTGAATCAAGCAATCAATATGAATTGATGCCCTTCAGGTTTTAAGAAGACCAAAAAAAAAAAAAAAAAAAAAAAAAAATCCATTTTCTCCTGTCCTAACTCAATGCAGTCTCTTTCTCTCTGGTTAATGAACTCTTAAAGATAAAACATCCTCTTTCCACCAAGCCAATATCGATACCAGCAGGTAAACCTGAAACAGAGAAAAGAGAGAAGATGAGAGGAGAAATAAGATACATCACTACCCGTCCATCATTCTCAAACCCAAAATAAAAGAGGGATAAAGGTGGGAGAGCAGAAGAAAGAGGAAAGAGAGAGAGAGAGAGGTTATAGAAAGAAAGAGAAAGAGAAGAGGAGAAATAGAGAGACAGAGGAGATAAAAAGAGAAATTGAAGAAAAATAGAGAGAAAGAGGAGATAGAAAGAGAGAATGGGGAAAAGAGGGAGTGAGAGAGTGAGAGGGAGACAGGAAAGAAAGAGAGAGAAAGAGACTGGGTGAACGAGTAATGATGAATAAAGGAATATTGAACAGGAGAAATATATCACTTGTCACTGCTAATGTAAAAATAACAAGTTAAAATACAACGCTTACAAAATCAAAGCAATAAAGACATATTGGAACACTTGTAAACTGCTCTGTACACAAAGTAATATTTTATTCATTTTTGGAAAACGATCATTTCCATTTGTACATAAACAGGTGAAGAGTACTCCACTTTATACCTAAAGGTCGGTTACGACCTTCTTACAGGCATGATCTTCAGTATTATACACAGTACTTTCTTAAGAATCACAATATATATATATTCACTATCAGGGGAGATAGCATTAGTTTCAAAACATTACATCAATGTTGGGAGGAAATTAACATGCTTTTTCCAAGAGGAAAAGGTTGAAAAAAAGTAGGGAGAGAATACACATCTTTTTACATTGTATACCTTCGGTGGATTTCTGGTACAAAAGATTTGTTTTACTCAATATGACAAGAGTATTAAAGCAGGTATCCAATGTAGTTCAATTTCTGATTTGCCATAAATAGAAATGTTCAGGTAGGTATGTGTATATTACCAATCGCCTCTGTATCATACTAGTTATGCTTATAACCCTGTTTGCATGTTACATAGCTTTACTACATAACTGTTGATCTTTAGAGAGTGTCTTCATTAGGCATCCAATATTTGAATTTCCTAAGAATACAAATCTAAAATCAACCAATTTTACACATTATCTTTAAATTTGTGTAAAAGGTACCATGTCCCATTTGCAGGCCAAAAAATGACAAGGTTAAATTCCAACAGCATTTCAAAGATAATACTAATTTAGAACTCCGCTAAAAATGGTGGGGCTTGAAAATGTCTTCAAGTGGGAAAATAACGACTATTAGTTGTCAAATCGACTTAGGAGCTATAGAGCCAATAAGTAATAGTCTTGACTTTCAGACCGTTTTATGCTGCGCAAAGATTCAATCAGTTTAATTTTGGCCATCACAAGAAGTGGGTTATTGATGTAGACAAATGCTCATGTACCCTTTACAACTCTTTTCATGTATGTTATTACCAAAGAAGAAAAAAAGCCAGTCAGTCACTCAATAGTGTTTGACAGTGAAGTCTAGCACGTAAACGGGTATCCTTGCATAATTTGAATATTAGGACACTGCTAACGTTTAAATTTCACAGATAGGACATACATGGCATATTCATAATTCCTGCAAAGTTCTACAGAATTTGAGGTGGGCTGCAAAAGGGACATAGTACCTTTAAACAGGAGTTAACCGTTTGGAAATACTTGAATAAATCACCTTCAAGTAACACAATTAACCCATTGCCAACTGTAACCCTGTGTTAAGCCTATGTGAATTAGATAATTCAGTGGTCAACGGGGTAAGAATTCATTCAATGTACTGTGCTGTGACAGATGTCAAGTTACAGAGGTAAATGCTTTTGTTGAATTTTCAAACATAATCAGATAAGGACAAAAGTAATATGAGTAGGCATTTTAGTTTCACACATGTATGTATCACAAAAAATAACACATCTGCTAAAATATGTATCAAAACAAACAATATAAAACTCAGCAATTCACCTTGTGCTCAATGAGAAAATAAATATTGCTGACAAAGTAAAAAGACCTTGTTTAAATAAACACTAAAGTAATGAGGATAATACAAAAAAAACATAACAACTACAGCCTCACATTGCACTATGGGTAAATCTAAAGCTAGCCAAATAATGCTCAACTCAAAAACAAACATTGTGCTTATTTTTATCCTGGGGGGGGCATTTCACAAAACTTGTCATCAGTGACAAATGACAGTTTTTGTTATAAGCTACTGAAATCCTTGCTTCTGATTGGCTATCAGCAGATTTGTCACTGATTTTTGTCATTTGTCATTGAAAAAAGGCTTTGTGAAACGGTCCCTGGTGTACAGTAGACAAAAAACCATGACAGTGTAATAGATAAATAAGTTTGAAATATATATATATTTATATATTTATATATCTTTTTGATGAAAAAAATGCATAATCATAATACTGTACATGAGGAAAATCTGAGTTTTCACGCAAAATAATCACATATACAGCTACATGTATTGCAGGCACCTTATGATAAGAAACAAAGAACAAAATGATTGTAATCGATTCATTGTGCAAAAGACCATTGAAATATCTTGACTGAAATCATGAATTAATTGAAATGATTGTCTTAAAACACGAACTGTTGTGAAGCAGTCTAATGGGCCAAACGTCTACATGATTTAACTGTGATACCATTTATGTTACAGAGCAAGAAAGGCATTAACTGTGTTATTGATCAAGAGTTAACACCCCACTGGCTTCAAAAATCATATTTTGAATGTTTGAAAAATGCAGAATGCCCTGATTGAAATTTACACAAACAAATATCAAGTTACAATATACTTTTTGTTTAGCTTTTATTAATTCTGCCTGTCCTTGTATGTGTGTATGTATGTCTTAGTTAATGTAATGTCTATATTGTCAATATTTTGCTTTTAATTACTGAAGATTTTACTTTTGGGGTTGTAGAAAAAGGGGACCAGCCTAGATAGGCCAATGGCCTTTTCTGGTCCCTCACATCCCTACTCCACCCATTAATCATTTTTAGTGTTACTGTTGCTGTTGTATTTGTTCTTATTATATTTTATATATATTGCATTTTGTATAATTGTATTTTGAATGTTATAATGCTGTAAGTTTTTTTTGGATGTGAAATAAACTGAACTTGAACTTGAAGTACGTCTGTTATGACTTAGAACTAACACAGAGAGAAAAGGGTCATACTTTTCTTAACAGTGAAAGCAAATAGTACATTAGAATCAACCTTTGGACAAACAAATAGAAGATTCCAAAATTAATTCTTATCAATATCCTTTATATGAACATGAGTACAGTCAATAAGCCTGTACATGTGATGTCTCTGGGTAATCGGTTGGTCTGCAGGCAAAGACTCTAGTTGTATTATGTCTATGGGAATTAGAGAATGCAGTAGTCAACGGGTGAACCATTAGCCTATTCAGTACATTAATCTCTTTTTCAAATACGCAAACAGATATCACAATGACCTGTACGTCATAAAACATTACCTAACGTTGACACTGTATTAGAGAGAAAGTTTTTATGATAACAGCAACAATTTGATTCCATGGTCTTTTGCACACAGTGATAAGTTTTGATATTTTTGCAATTGATAATGCATGTAGTAGAGGCACGTTCATTGAATCTACAATTATGTACAATTCTGAAAATCAAAAAAACAAATACAATCAAGCAAATAGCAAATTTTTGCTGTCTGAATCAACACATACATTGCTTTTCTTGAACAACTAGGATAAAAAAGATACTATGAATTCTATTCAACTATCTATAAAATAATGCCTTGAACCATTCAGAAACTGATTAACATCATTTTCTTCTTGTAGTCAATTCATGTAATTTTAAGCAATTTCTTTTCAACTCATGAACCAATTTAAAACATAAAACATGTCTTTCCTTAGTCTGTAGCTATGCACAAGTGCTGTGCTATTATAAATATCATAAGTTAAATCTATCTTTGATTTTTTTTCAATGAATAGAAGAAAACAAGCAATGAAAATAAAAGATAAAAAGAATACATTTCGTTTGTTGCCTTTCATTTTAATGATTCTCGTAATGCTTTGTTTTGGCAGAAAATTTTCAGAAATCGATACATTTCATCTAAATCTACCAAGTACTGATGAATTCTTAGTCGATACTGGACTCGATGCTAAAAATGTATCTTATCATGATGGTAATGACGGCTAGATGTAGGACCAATGTTTACCTATAGTGTTATGGATACAATATCAGTTCAATCTCTAACAAGGAGTTTAAAGCCCGTCTGGACTAGTTTGGCCAGGGGGATTAGTCCTCCCTGCAAGGTCACTGACAGGTGGTTATCTCATCAAATCAGCTCTCAATTAACATAAGAAAAAGGGGATCATGGGGGACCAATGGTCACCGATTAGGTATTGTTTGCTATATAGAGGGCGCAAGTAGCTATAAGTAGTGCAGTGGGGCTTTAAGAGGGATCTTCTTCACACCTTGTGCAGAAACTGGACAGGGTAAGGTAACTACAATTTTGAGTTTGGTCCCGGTCTTCAAGAGTTAGGTAGCTTAACAAAATGGAGTGGCATGAAAAGAAGCGTCCAGAACGCAAAAGTTAGAGATGTTTGATAATTGAAATGTGTTTGATAAATGAAATGTGTTTATCTATATGAAAGTTAAGCTAACATTTAGCCTCATCAAAATGGTATATGAATTTAACAGCTCCACATCCTAACGATGCGGTTTTACCTCTGTGTGGTCAAACAATGATTTTTAACAATACCGTTAATGCAGTTTGCTTTCCAGGTGTGTGTTTTTCGTGCCACAACATTTCGCTAATCTACCTTATGACCCATTCAAATTAATGAGCAGTAATGTGATTAACCAATGAACTGAAAAGTTACAATTAATAGATCAACTACTCCAAGAGGTTGGATGTCTTACAAATGCAGGTTGATTTGCAATTGATTCAGATTAATCCCAACTCTTTGTATTAAAGACACGGCTAGGGTGAAATATCATCAGAATAATGATCAAACAAATACCCCATCTCTCCTACAAAACTAGAATTTTAGTTTTTCTAGTTCAATGTTCAAAACGTGCCTTCTTTGGAGAATATCTGAATATCAAGCAGATTAAACATCGCTAGTAATATGGTCGGTTGAGAGCCAGAAGGGCATTAAATCCTTTACTTTAACAGAGTTAATGTCTTTCTAACTCTCAACATACCATATAAGGATTATAATTCTACTTTGTGCAGCAAAAGGAAATATTCTACAAAAGAATGCATTGTGCAGCATATCACCTGAGCATCAGGGCCATGTTTCATAAAACTTGATATCAATAACAAGTTACAAGCTACTGTTATAAGCTACTAAAATCATGGCATGTGATTGGCTGAGAGCAAATTTATCATGGAAATTTAGCACTTGTTATAGATAAAAAAATTATGAAACGGGCCCCAGAAGCTACAGTAATAATTTTATATGGACTATAGAGGGCGGGCAAGGCTTAGGAAGGTTCTAGAACTACGATCTGTGAGGTCTAAACTCACCATCAGTCGCTACACTCCTTAATAGGGACAACGAAAAGAATAAATAAAACTTAAGTTTCTCAAACGGTCATCTAGTAATCTCTTTACCCAACAAAGCCTCATTAGCATCAATGCTGTTCTCCCTGAGGGCTCTGCGATTATCAAAAGCCTTGCAATTGCAAGGTACCTATTTACACATGGGTAAATTCATGGTAGACAAGAGTCAGCCTTTTTTTTTAAAGAGCCGTAGATATGAATGAAAACTAAAACAAGCCAACCATGTTTTAATACCGCCATAAGGACATGATTGTCTGCAGGAGCAAGTTGGAGAAGCAGTCACTACACAGTCATGGAGCCTCCAGTGTTCTCCTGCACCTCAATAGGAAATAAATACATCACGCCACATCGTCTGTCTTGATAATCACCCTTGTAGTGTATCATGAAAATAAATAAGTCTCAGTCAATGCTGAAGGATAGGACATCTGGGGGACGTTTCACAAAACTTGTCATCAGTGACAAATGACAGTTTTTGTTATAGGCTACTGAAATCCTTGCTTCTGATTGGTCATCAACAGATTTGTCACTGATCTTTGTCATTTGTCATTGAAAGAAGGCTTTGTGAAACGGGTCCCAGTTCTTGATGGGTGATGAGCAACGGACACCGTCCCCTTGGTGCATCACAGAAATAAATAACAGTTCAATGCAATTGTTCTTGACTGGAAAGCTCTGATGATGCATCACAGGGGTTGGGATATCTATAGCAGGGTCGAACAGCGCCCTCTAGCTCAGCTCCTCCTGTTGCCTGGTCCCATCCATAAAGATATCCTGGGCCTGCAGCCGCGCCGTATCGACCGCGTCCAGGAGGTTCTTGGCGTCTACTGCCAGGACGTGACCAGCCTGGATCATGCCTCGCTTGTAGTCCTGGTCTAAGGTGGTGGTGGCGTATTTCTGGGCTAGCTTCATGGCATTGATGAGTTCACCCATGTCCGAGCTGAGGACCTTGTGGGCCATCTGGATTCCTCGGTGGGTCTCTCCTGGGAGGTCACTGTACAGGGTGTCAACACTGCCCAGTAAACTCTTCAGGGCCAGGCCGATATCCTGTTAATGCAAAACAGATGAAAAGTACATTTATTAAAGCCCCGCTTTACTACTTGAAGCTACTTGCTCCTTCTATATAGAAAACAATGCCTAAGCGATGCATGCTGGTCCCCCATGATCCTCTTTTCCTTATGTTAATTGAGAGCTGAGTTGATGAGATAGCAACCTGTCAGTGACCTTCCTGGGTGGTCTAATCCCTCCTGGCCAAACTAGTACAGACGGCCTTTAATATACCATTTACAAGTACCCTATCTCTCCTGAACATTCTGAAGCATAAGGGGTGTCAAACTAAAACAGACATGATTGCAATACATTATTATTCTAAGAGTATAAACATACACATGTACATTTATAGAATGTTAGTAATGTGTTCAATGCCAAATCTTTAAAAAAACTCCCTTTTGGGCACAAATTCCTTTACCATCTGTCAAGCATTGGCATTAGACAGATACTTGTACCCAATTTTATTTAAGTCCAATCTAAAGGCTGATGACTTCATTGATCTCACTGGCCAAGTTTCTCTGGCCAATACACTTTCAAACTGATTCTGACCAAGACAACATAATCGGCTAAACTTGCTTACCCTCACTAGGTTGACGTACTGGTCAGACTTGACCGCATGTACGAGGTTGACCATCTCCATCACTGCCCTCACAACCTGTGTTGTATTCTCAAACACGTAGTCGTCTGTACGGTCCATGTCTAACGTTGGAGCGATCTGAAACGAAAGTGAAAATGGCACATAGATTTCATCATCCTGAGTATGAAAATTAAAGTTGAGAAGTGGTACAAGAATTCATTTACAACCCAATATTCTGTTCAATCCATTTAAAGCTCAGGGCCTCTACTATTTTCCTTTTAACTTTAAGAATGGATCAGGCATTTTCTTGTCATTAATACTCCTGAATTCTTATGAAAGCTATTAGGCAGAAAAAATAATTACTTCAACCATTGAGTTAAATTTTATTTTGGTACAGTGTAAAACACATCTTTCCAAAGACACAAGCTGAAAATATCTTGGTTATCATGAACATGTATGTTTTTTTATATGCTTTTTTATATTGTGTTTTTTCCCATTTACCGTATCAGTGATATATCTATATTCTTTAACAAATCTGTATTTACAATTGTAATTTACTTTTATAATAAAATTACCAACATTTTACATACGTGCACATTACCAGGTAAAGTGCATACTGTAAGGATCTTTATATGTATTCTATTCTATATAGAGTCAATGGGTTAAAACAGGCAAATACAGAGCAAAGTTTTTTTTTTTAACACATGCACAACAAAGGAGGAGATACAATAGCACAGGACAATTCCATTTCACTGGAAATGCAGGGCATATAAAGTACATATGTTATATAACAAAAAAACAAAACAAAATAACTAATTTGACAACATAGTGAGGAGTTATGGATATTCCTAGCTATAGATGAAATAAAAGGAATTAATATTGAAAATTCATTTGATATATCAACTTAATAAATAGGAAGCATACATAATGAGTATTATAAGAGGATTCTGTCAGTGCCAGATAGCAGTTCATAAAAGTTAGTTTTACATGACGTCGGTGAGTGGATTGAATTTGTGCTAACCTGGTCACCGATTGGCTGTGGCTGTGGTTGTTGTGGTTGTTGTTGACTGGCCGTTATCTCTTGTTCTGAAGGCTCCGCTGGCAGCTCTCTCCTGACCTCGTCAGTGGTCTGGTAGTATTGGTTGGCAGCAGAGGTCGTCAGCGTGGACGGAGCGCTGGAGGGTTTCTGGTCGAAGGCTTCGTACAGGGGCTGGCTTGCTCCTCCGTATGGCTGTATTAAAGAAAACCAACAATGACATGAGGTTAGAAATTAACTCTTCAGTGTTAGAGGTATACTTAACAACTTACATGGAGGTACATTTAGATGTATGAAATATTCAAAAGATGCAGAGGAGGGTTTCTGGTCGAAGGCTAATTCGTACAGGGGCTGGCTTGCTCCTCCGTATGGCTGCAAGAAAACCCAAAACAACTCAAGGTTAGAGATCAGGGCAGTGTTTCACAAGGACTAAGATCGACTTTAAGTTAGACAAACTATGGCAGGCTGTTCATGCCACTATTTGCTCTCACCATTTACTGGCATCAGTCTCTCAAGGGACATACAAATCATGGTCTCGAATCTACAGAATTTACGGTTTTTGATAATTCATTATTGAAGGAAGAAATATTATCTAAAGATCATCATGGCGAGAGCGACCAGTGCCATTAATGGCCTGCCATAGATAAGTCCAACTTGAAGTCAATCTTAGTCTTTGTGAATCACTCCCCTGGTTAGAGATGTAAGAAGTATAGTTAACAGGAACACTTTTGAGATGTTTGATCTGTAACGTGGAGGTACATTTAGATGTATGAATATATTTTAAAAGATGCAGGAGTTGAGTTCAGGTTGAGAGCTTCATACAGTGCTGGCTCGCTTGTGCACCATGTAGCTAAGAGAAAAAGGTATATATTTAGGAATCATATCTCAGTTTGACTAAATGTATACTGAGCATCATGCCTTTAATTTCACTATTAAATTTGATTGGGACCTGCAATACATGTATTTATGCAATGGAATATTTTTTTAAGAAACAAGGACTCTAAATATTTACCTCTCTGTTGCCATTCTGTCCTTCTTGCACTAACATGCGTCCTCCGGTTCTACGGACATCAGGTCTCTATAAACATCAAGAATTCAAGTCTTTAATATCCATATCAGAAGAAATTTATCATGTGGGATTTACATGTACATGTAATTTAATGCTTATACGTTATGGTCGCTGTCAGAGTCATTTCATGCATCATTATCCTCTTTAGAATTACAAGCACCACTACCAGAACCATTATTGTTATCATCATCATCACCATCATCATCATCAACATCACCAGCATGATCATCATCATCATCATTTTCACCATCATCACCACCACCATAATCATCATAAATCATCATCATCACTAACACCCTCATCATCATTACCACCCCATCATCACTAACACTAACACCACCACCACCACCACCACCACCACCACCACCACCACCACCACCACCACCACCACCACCACCACCACCACCACCACCACCACCACCACCACCACCACCACCACCACCACCACCACCACCACCACCACCACCACCACCACCACCACCACCACCACCACCACCACCACCACCACCACCACCACCACCACCACCACCACCACCACCACCCCCCCCCCCCCCCCCCCCCATCATCATCAGTGGTATCCGAACTTACCAGTGTTTGTGCACTTGTTGCTAGCCACTCTGAGTCAGCCTCTGATTCTAATCTCTGTCTCCTGAGTGCATCTCCTATCCTCCCAAGCTCATTCTGTTTCTCTTGTTCCGTTCTCTCCTAAAAGAAGAAAGAAAAAAATGTAAACATAACCAATTGATTCATGTTCAAGTAAATGTATCAATCAATGTATTTAACTTCATTTCTGATTTAAAGTATTCTGTAGATGTGCACAAAGTTCAGAGTATCATTTCTTACCTTAGTCTGTAAGACAACACA
This sequence comes from Strongylocentrotus droebachiensis, assembly GCA_035222895.1. Taxonomy (NCBI): domain Eukaryota; kingdom Metazoa; phylum Echinodermata; class Echinoidea; order Camarodonta; family Strongylocentrotidae; genus Strongylocentrotus; species Strongylocentrotus droebachiensis. The sequence goes on from JAVYIG010011408.1 coordinate 31,928, forward strand.
TGCCCAATTATCTAAAAATGTGAAATTTGTATGCTGTAAAAGCCCCCTTAGACTTGATGTGGTAACCTAAATTACACAAAGACTGTCATTGGATCTTTTTTTTCCTGTTGTGTTGAATGACAAGAGACAATGTGTGAATATGAAGTTTACCTGAGAATGCTACATTGTACATGAATACATATTACACATCAAGTCAATGTTGTTATTGTTTCTACAGTTTCTAATTTTGAATACACGATTATTGTCAGATAAATAGATTTTGGCAGGGTACAGCGCTCCAGCAAATGTAAATACTTGCTGTTTTCTTCAACTTCTAGTACAATATATATTTTATTTTAAAAAAAAAATAAGGGAGGGGGACCTCTTACATGACAATAACAACAGATCAATATTCTTCACAAAAAAGGTCACTAAGTTCATGCATGCAAATTTACACTAGTAAATGTAAATACAATCACAATAGCTAAGGTACTAAACATGCAAAAGACACAATGCTGGAAACTTCATATCAGAAACAAAGCACTCTTCAACAAGACTTTGAAATCAATCGGTCATGAGTACAAGAGAGAGAGAGAGAGAGAGAGAGAGAGAGATGCAAAATAGGTAGAGTTGACTACTAAATTATTCATACCCTTGTAACTTTAATATGTTTCTTTTTGGTAACTCAAGAATAAAAGGTGGACAGGTTGAATTAGGGCCTTTGTTGATACTTTTAGATATAAGCTTTGATATGCCAGATTATCAAGAAACATAAATAGAGGCAAATCAATTTGTTTGCTTACTTTAAATAATTACAAAAATAGGTGAGGGTGTGAATAATTTAGTTGTTAGCCGTACACGTAAGAGTAGGTATTAACGTTTTATATCATCTTTTGAAATAGAGAAAATGGGAGTGTAAAACAATGCAGTTACTCACCATACTATTACATGAGAATGTTATATCAGTGTGGAACATATAATGCTCTCTCTCTAATATTTTCCTACTGCTTACATGTATATATCCAAACTAAATGAAACACACTGTTACGGTAGTAACAAGCTCACTCCATGTTAAAGGCAATAAAAGTGGGCTATGGTCCAAATGTAAGACATTCTGTCCTAAGAAAGCGACCTTCGATATGACGCGTTAATAATGAGGTACGATTGTTGGACTCTTGTGTCTGCCACAGCATACTGAGAGAGATAGTTGTGACATTACGCACTCAAGGTTCAACTCAAGGTGCGCTGAAAGAGTTCTCTTCCAATAGAGATTGAATGTGAGGTGGGGGGGGGGGGGGGGAGGACCTTCGATATGACACATTAATAATGAGGTACAATTGTTGGACTCTTGTGTCTGCCACAGCATACTGAGAGAGATAGTTGTGACATTACGCACTCAAGGTTCAACTCGAGGAGCGCTGAAAGAGTTCTCTTCCAATAGAGATTGTATGTGGGGGTGGGAGGGGGGAGGGGGGGGGGGGCTATTTGAAGCTTCATGCATTGAACCTTGAGGAAAAAGTGAGGATGTGTCACAACTATCTCTATAAGTACGCTATGGTTTCTGCCCCTACACCTATAATAAACATACTGCACATGTGAATAAAGTTAAAGAGTGACGTGGATATGAGACATGTCCTGTGAAAATCCTCTTGACCCTTCTCTATGAATGTTATGGGGTGGGTTTAGTCTAGTTAACACTTTGGGGTCTTAACACACATTTCACACCTAAACACACTAATTGATGTTAACAACTGATATTGTCTTGTCACGATTTCTAATACAAATATAACCTTCCCTCTTTTTTTCATGATTAATCATGTAAAAAATATCTTCTGGGATATATTAAACCACCTTTCCCAAGTATATTTGAATTGGTCTTTAATGAAGACTGAGCTGTTTTGAAACAGTTGCGTACTGGATTAACATTTTTATTCATGATTTGATATGATACTGGTTATCTATCAGGAAATAAGGGTAAAATAAGGATAAAAGAAGTAAATGCACCACATCAACAAGAACAAAAAATACTTTTCACACCATGAGTTAACAAGACAGAGTTAGAGAGAGAAAAAAGGGGCAGGCAAGACAAGACTGATCGATACACAGAAGGTTTCAACCCACAGCCTACGGGAAGCGAGTGCTTATTATTTAAAAGTCAACAGGAATCAGATCATTCGGAAGTCAAAGGATTAAGAAAGAGAAAAAGAAGAGAGAAAAAGAAGAGAGAAAAAGAAGAGAGAGAAAGAGAGAAAGAGAGAGAGAAAGAGAGAGAGAAAGAGAGAGAAAGAGAGAGAGAGAGAGAGAGAGAGAAAGAGAAAAAGAAGAGAGAGAAAGAGAGAGATATAAAGAGAGAAAGAGAGAGATATAAAGAGAGAGAGAGAGAGAGAGAGATAGGGAGAAAGAGAGAGAGAGAGATATATAAAGAGAGAGAGAGAGAGAGATAGAAAGAGAGAGAGAGAGAGAGAGAGAGATAGGGAGAGAATGAGAGAGAGAAGAATAAAATGAAAGAAAACAAACGAACAAACACAAACAAGAACATCAAAACATGCAACAAGAAAGATAGACAATAAGAGAGAAAAAAGGAAAAAACAAACAAACACAAGCACATGTCGAGAACAGATAGAGGGTAGATACGAAAGGATTGTTAATGTTCATGTTCAAGAAACATGACTGTATGCACTTCAGAATAGCCCGGGAAAAATGTGTGTTTAGTGTTTCAAGAAATAGCATACTGATTTTCTTTGTTTTTCGTAAATGAACCGTATCTTATAAGGAGTTTTTTAAACAAGTGAAATGCCTTTGAGGCAATACTGTGTAAGGAATTATCAAATGTTATTACCGTTAACATTAATGTACATGTACATTGGCATCAAACAACTTTCTCAACATCCTCATGTGAAAGTATAGAAGAATGGTGAAATACAGAACTTAAAAAAACAGAGCAAATTCTTCATTTGTTATGGAACTGGGTATGTTATTCCTAGGTTCATCCTCCTCTAAATTCATTGTCTAATTTAGCTCTTCGCCTTGCCTGGCATGCTAAATGACGAACAAGGGACTATTTTATACAGTAGGCTTGCGGGTGCACCATGTGAGAGAGAGAGAGAGGGTTGAGGACTATTTTGTCCAACCTACAGGCCTTTATACATTTGAGGAGTTCCTTGATTTGTAATCCTACATTCTAGGCTACTGCCACTTCCCATTTTTTCTCTATAATTATACAGCAAAATATTGTATTTTACAAAGGTATTTATCCTCTATTTGGAACCATAAAGATATTCTATTTTTTGTTGCTGTTAAAGCATACACGTTTTTACCCTTGTGGCTCCAAGTATAAGAATTAAAATATGCTACAAAGGGTGGATCTCTTCCTTTTATTGCATCTCCTTTTTCAATGAATATTGAAGGGGGAAGGGGGAGGGGGGGGGGGGGCAAAATCTACAAGAGCATGCAACTAGCAAATGGCAAAAACATCTCCTCGAAATCCACAAGCAATAACACAACAAACATCTAAAATATATTGTACCACTCTGAGGGAAACAAACTATTCTAAATATCAAGCTGGTCTACTCAAGCATATGCACAAAATGGGGATCTGCAAACATTTTTTTTTAAAGAGCAGAACTGTCAATAACGAGGGGATATGACAATCAGACACGAGGTCATGAAATATCTATTACAATGAATTACTCAGGGCTTGAAACTAACAAAGGTATGGCTTTACATAGCTCCACAAATCTCAACTCAAGACCCAAAGTTTGAAATTTAAACAGGGGCCCAGGGCCCACAGACCCTAAAATTATAATCTGCATCCAAGTGAAAACGGATTTACTTTGGAGCCCTGTAATAGTAGAAGTAAGATTTTACACAGAAAAGGAAGCCTTTCCATTCAAGCCATGCCTGTGCTACAAACATACATAGAGGGAGACAGAGGGGCTTTGAAACCAGAGCTATAGATTGGGAGAGTTTGGCAAACCTGTTTCGAATTGGGCACAATATGGTGAATACTGCACAAAGTAAATAGATGCATGCCACGTTGTGACCAAGTGAAACCAAGTGGCCAAACTCTGTGGCCCGAATTCACAAAGCAAGGTTTGAGCTCAGACCAAGGTTTAAGTTTAAACCTCCTTTTGTTTCGCCAAACCTACTTTTGTTATTTATAAACCTGGTTTGTAAATAACAAAAGGAGGTTTGGCGAAACAAAAGGAGGTTTAAACTTAAACCTTGGTCTGAGCTCAAACCTTGCTTTGTGAATTCGGGCCTGTGTATCTATAATGGCTCCGGTTGAAGCAAGCAGACTATTATAAGTTGACCAAGGCCAATGTTGCATGCAACATTTCCTTACCTCGCTGCTCATAGGCCTGAGAAGGTCTGGCATGACGTTGGAGGACAGTGGGGTGGGGCTGTAATAGGGCCCCTTGAGGGTATTGGTGTTGGGCGTGGTCGTGGAAGGGGGCACCTTGGCCTGGGTGCTCTGGTAATGGTTGGAGGGGAGGTGTCGGTCCCCAAGGATGTTGCCCGGGGTGGCGTAGGTGGGGAACCCTGGTCTTGAGGGCTGTTTTTTTTTGTTTATTTATATTCATTTTGAATGTTATATATTTTTTTTTTATTGTTAATATTTTAGAGTATACAATTCAGAGTGGTGGTAGATGGAGAATTATTGATTGCAGGAGTACCAGTAATTCGAAAAGTAGTGCAGTAAATGTTATCAATGTAAAGTGTTATTGAATATGGGATTATGGGAATATTGATGGACCCCCATAAGAGATGGAGAAAGAGAGGAGGGGGTGGGGGAGGAGGGAATTTAACAAGGAAGAAACAAGTACAATACAAACTTGGTTAATTACCACATAAATAAACAAGAATTAAACAAGCCCATCTTGAATAAGCTTTCATTGTATATGAACTTGTGTCAATGTAAAACTCACTATCCATGAAATTGATAAATCATTATCAATGAAATTGACAACTCATCATCCATGAAATTGATAACTCAATTGATTAAAGTTCATGTCCATGATCTGAAAGATATACATGTACGTACAGAACAAGGATATCTACAAGATAAAAGTGGACAGAACGTTACAGGAAGAGCGTCCTAGTTGGGTTTCACAAAGCTCTATAACACATTTTGCAACAAATTTTCACTTCCCAAACCAATTTTAATCTTCATGCTAAACTTGCACTTATAAATATTATAACTGACTTTATTGTAGTTAACTTGCAATTTTAGTGAAAACAGCAATTACTGAGAATTGAAGTATCACACTCTTTCAGATATCAAATATATATGTGTTATACTTAATTACCATTCCAATAGCAAAATTAGGAAAACTTCAAACCATCTTCCTTAAAGTTCAGTTCATTCACAATCACATTTGCATAGAAGTTTAAATCAAAAAGAAGAAAAACTGCAGAAAAGCCACCTCTACATAAACACACAGTAAATAAAATCCTGTTTATAATATCAAAATAAACATTTTCTAGTTTTTATCAAATTAATATCAACAGTTTTTTGTGATCTTGAGATGGTGGTATAACCAGCCACTGTTTTAATAGCAATTAATATTAATGACTTTACACACACATCATGATAGTTCTTCCTGAATATACGAAGTTTCCTTACAATTGCAAGTTATTTTCACCAAATGACATTCTTCTCTAAGTTTAAAGATGGCTGCAACCTTTCAGTTCTTGCTTTAGCATTCATGAGGAATAAAAACAAACATGACATGATGTTACATCCTAAAGATATATGACATCACGTTTCCTTACTATCATCCGTTATTTTCACCAAATTACTATCTTCATTAGCTTCATACATGTACTTTCAGGATCTTGTTTAATAAATTTTAGTGTAATGTAGGTCATTGTTTATAGTTTAGGGTGAACTAATGGACATACGCTGCATGATATTTCCTCCTAAAGATACGTGATACAGAGTTTCCTAAACCACAAAGGTGAGATCATACATGTACCTGATTAATCGCGGTCATTCTTCAGGTTAAGGCTACTTTTTTTGTACTGATTGAACCAATCACGTCTTCAACTGACCGTTCATGACCGTTCTGTTTCACATGAGGGAAGAGTTTATATTTCAGTTTGATTTGGTGTGATTTGGAAATGGACTTTTGGGGTTAAACAGAGCATTCTTCATTCTTCAGGTTAAGGCTTTTACTGATTAAACAAATCATGTCTTCAACTGACCGTTCTTGACCGTTCTGTTTCACACAAGGGCATAGTTTATATGTCAGTTTAATTTGATGTGATTTTGAAGTTTAATTTAAAGTTAAATAGAGCAATATCAGATTGATATCAGCTATTCAAATGCATCATCTCAACAAGTCTATTAGTGCCAATTATAAAACTCAAGTTGCAGCTTAGGATACATCATCCACAAATACCTACTAGAGAGTCACTGACTACATATAAAATTGTATGTATTAACTGTCATGCTCTTCTGTTCCCCATTTTTATTCTGCTTTAACTTCACTGTATCTCTTCTCTCTCTCTCTCTCTCTCTCTCTCTCTCTCTCCGTCTCTCTGTTTCTTTATCCCTCTCTCTCTCTCTCTCTCCTTTCTCTTTCACTGTCTGTTTCTCTTTGCCCCTCTCTCTCTCTCTCTGTCTCTCTCTTCATCGTTATCTCTTCATATTCATTTTTGCCTATCCTCTAGGCTAGTCTATTCTCTCCCCTTCCTTTTGTTTCTCTGAACCCATTGAATACTGAAACCGAATGACTGCTGTATAAACACCTCTGGGAATTAGAGAATTCACTAATCAGGGCCGGTATTCAATTCAATACTTAGCATAAGTAAGAAATTTATTAAGTAAATGGTTAAGTTAAGTAATTTACTTATCTCGTATTCAAATCACATTTTATACTTATACTTACGTAAGCCAAAATCTAAGTAAAATACTTACTGATAAGCATTGTGACGTCACACGGTCAATCAAAAGTAATGCGCAATTGATGCATTGCCATAAATGCGCGCTGATATAAATGTGCGCAGGTTATAATACTGCGTAAGAAAACCATATGCCTGCCAATCAAGGCCTCCAAATAATTGGCTTAAGTCTGGTATGTATACTAAGTAAAAAGCTTAGGTTTTGTACTTAAGTATTGAATTGAATACGGGCCCAGGGGGTTAACTTGTTTTCCTTCTCCCCATTTACAAGTTTATATATTCTCTATACTGAATTTAAAAAAAAATATCACAGGATTACCTGCTTCAAATTAAAAAAATAACCCTAACGATTTTCATTTACAAAAGTGCAAGTGTTTTTAAAGTTCTCCTACGACAATTTGCCCATATGTGTACAAACAAAAACTATCATCAGCTCGGAGCAAGAAGAGCATTAACTCTGTATATTAATACAAAGAGTTATTGCCTTCTGGCTCTAAACCTCCAGGATATGTCAAAGACCACACAACAAGTCAAAATACCGCCATGAAAAACCACCTTCCTACTATTGGCATGGCTAGTGATTATGGATTATTTCCCCCCCATTGACTAAAGCCAAAAACAAAACAATTCAAATCAAACCGCAGGAAATGCAGCTCGTAATTCCACAAATACGATGTTAATGACCTGAAAGACAACTGGTGTCTGTTAATCAGGTGACGTCTGCTTATCAGGTGACGTTCCAACAGGGTTTAAAACAAACAACCCCAGTCTGTAAATGGTTATGATTTAAAACAAGGGTAATTGTACATTTCTTGGAAAATGGTTTGATTGCAATTTCCTGCTTTTGAAAGTCAATGAATCCACTTTAACTTCGACATTTCAAGCAATTTATATGTGATACCACTCTCCATGGTATCAATGCAATGTTTTTATCCATCAAAAATCTTGTGATAATATCGTTTAGTTTTCTATGCGTACATGTAGGGGGTGGGCATAACATACTGACTGTGCGTGAGCTACATCTATATTCATATAGTCCAATATAGAAATACGGTACTGAATATACATGTGCTATGAAGTGACAGTGATATTTAATACTCAGGCAATCACCCTCTGTCTGTTCATTCAAAAAGGGACTTTAAACATTTCTTTTTGTAATTCTGTAAGTTTTCATTTTCATATTTTGTAGGATCTCTCTTGTTGTAAGCGCTTTTGGCTGCTCTGGAAAAAGCATAGTACCGGTACCGGTATATAAATAATAATAATAATAATAATATTTCTCACCTTGGGCGGAGGCTCTTCGGGAAATCCCCAAGTGGATAGTATCCTTCTCTTCTCTTGTTTCAAGACCGCATCCTCCTGCTCTTTCTCCTCTTCTAAGATCTCACTGGAAAGATACAAACATACAAAAGTATGAAATTTAATGATAATAGATCCAAGAATTGTTTGTATTAGTTTGGTTTATTGAGATTAAAAAATCATCGAACATACAGCTACGAGCTGAAGTTGCTCAATTTACAGAGTAAAAAGTAGAAGAATTTAGGGCTCTTTAACATAAATATGAAGACCCAATAGTAGGATTATTCCTCCAAAAAAGGAATGTTTGGCAGCTATGTTCTAAGGTGTCAAAGCATTTACAAACAGAACTAACTATCTGCTTGAGTTCAAAGGCAGTAACACTACATGGATGATTTTGCACATGAAAAATCGGACTGAATCCCCTCTGGGCTCCCAGAAAGAAGAAACAGGAATTAACGATTGTAAATTGGAGAAAAAACAAATCATGCCTTGAACTGTAAGGTACATGTAAGAAGATGGAATGTGACAATTTTCAGGGGTGATAGTGAGCACTAAAACAAAAAAACAAAAAAAAATGTTTTTACCCCTTGAGTAAAAAAAGAAAAAGAAAAGAGGATTCGTTTGAAAAAAATGGCATCTAACTTAAAAAGGGGGCTTTTGAGTTAGAAAATTGGGGAAAAATAGGAGAAATCGGTAGGGACAAAAATATATAAATAATAAAAAATCAGGATTTAAATTGGGTAATTATCAGGCCTGAATTTTACCAAAGAACATACCAGCTATCACATAGGCAAGGCATAGATTGCCATCTATACCATTCCTCAAAGGGCAAGGAAATATCATCATCATCCTCTGTTTGCATTGATATGCAGTCAGGTAACCACCTCATCTTGGCTGAGAGGAACTCCTGGGACTTTGATGTCGCTCTCAGTCCCAACTCTGACAGGAGGCTACGGTTGAACAGGGTCATAACCCAGTCTAAGTATAGCACGGGGTCCTTGAATACAGTACTATGACAAAATCCTTCTTTCAACAAAGTTCTAGGTGTCCAAGATATTCAGGAGGCGTCCTAAGAGTATCTATCAAGGAATCCCATAACCCGATCTAAGTATGGCACAGAGTCCTTGAAGACAGTACTATGACAAAGTGTATCAAGGATGAGTCCTTCTGTCAACAAAGTTCTAGGTGTCCAAGATAGTCAGGAGTCTACCATTGACCAGGGTCATAACCCGATCTAAGTATGGCACGGGGTCCTTGAATACAGTACTATGAAAAAGTCCTTCTGTCAACAAAGTTCTAGGTGTCCAAGATAGTCAGGAGTCTGCGGTTGAACAGGGTCATAACTCGATCCAAGTATGGCACAGAGTCCTTGAATACAGTACAACAAAGTGTATCAAGGATGTTTCCTTCTTTCAACAAAGTTCTAGGTGTCCAAGATATTCAGGAGTTTACGGTTGAACAGGGTCATAACCCAGTCTAAGTATGGCACATGGTCCTTGAATACAGTACTATGACAAAGTGTATCAAGGATAAGTCTAAGTTCTAGGTGTCCAAGATAGTCAAGGAGGCGTCCTAAGGGTGTCTATCAAGGAATCCCATGTGTAAACAGAGTCAGTGCTGCTACTTCTTCGTACAGTCAACTGACGTTGTCTCAATAACCACAGGTAGATCTTCAAAATTCTCTTCTCCAACCAAGAAAATTAAGTGGACACCAAATGGAAAATCCCTATAAGGACAACTTCAACAGAAGCTTGGCATTTGTTGGATGAACTGCCACTTTATCCAGTAATATAAAGTTTCTAAGTACATGTACAGCTTCTTCGACTTCTGCTTCTATGCTAGTTCTCGTCGAAAGCATGTAAGTGTTCCTGAACATCACCTCCTCTCAATCAGAAATGGCCAGCTCATAAAGAGCTCCAGCGTCCAACAAGAGCACTGCAGCAATGAGTTCACAGTAGTGTCGTAATGCCTTTAAATAACTTCCAAGCAAAGTATGGCACACGTGTAGAGCAAGTAGTTGTAGTTGCTATGGGCTCTGTCATCACCTGGTGACTGTGCTGAGACAAACAACCGACCGTGGGAAGAAGGGAAAGTCTTTCCTCCCCAAGAAATGCCCACATTCACTTGTAAGCAACAAAGAAATCTTCCACTTTACAGGAAAAAAAATATCCCGTAGGCATTCAAATATCAAATTCGGGAATTCCAGGAAAATGTATCCACTGACATTTGAAATTCAAAATCAGGAAATTCCCTCCTGTTTCAACAGGGCAATACAGGTATGAAAGTCTATGATGAAAAAGGGTTTTCCTCTCTTCCACGGACGAGAGTCAAATAGGAACTGGCGGAGTAATCGATATCTCCAGGCATTTTATATCCTTCCCAAACCTTTCACGTTTCGGAGGAAATTGCGAGTGTCAGTCCTGTAATCAGGGGAGGAAGTGTTGCGTAAGTTTCTGCGTAAACAGAGTAGTAGCAGGCTAGGGGTAGGACACAACACCATTGCAAGTGATTTGATGAATGAATGAATCACATCATGTTCGTAGTAGGTCCATGATCAGATTGAGGGGAAAGACCTATACATGGCCCATTGTATAGGGTGTCCAACGAAAAAAAAGTATATTAGTTTAGTGAGTGAATGCAATGCCTTGATAGAAATGATCAATTTTACAGAGTGTCTAAATGAAGGGAGGTCAGTGAATGAATGGAGAAGTCTGGGGGGAAAGACCTGCATGGAGTTCATGGCCGATGGTATAGGGTGCCTCAATAAAAATGAACAACAGAGAATGAATGAATTTTTTTGAAGGGAATTACCTATGATCAATAGTACAAGGTGTCTAATAAAGAGACAGTTCAATGAATGAATGAAACATTTCTTTCTTTCTCATTCATTTTTAAAACATTTTATTTCAATAAAAAAAGACCTATGATAAATGGTTCAGAGTATTATCAATAAACAGCAGTCAAACTAAGCGCAAAATAATCACAATTTCTTGAAAGAATGTGGAGCTATGCAATTCTTAAAGTAATTTTTTTTCCTGCAATTATTCATCATCATTAACACAGCTGTCGAACATCTAATGTCTGTCTGATAAAAGGAGCCATTATTACAACAGCTGGCAAAGTACTGACTTAAGACGCCACGCTGTGAGATTCTGACCCCCAAAATAACATGTCACATTGCGAGCATGAATGTGACTAGAGACATCACATGAGTGAAATGATCATGGAAGTGGGTGGTCAAAAATAGAAATGGTTCATTTACATGTACTCTTAATACTGGTACACATGCTTTAAAAAAAGGTTCACCAAGTATAATGGTGGAGAAAGTATGATAAAATAGTATTAACATAGACTCCCTGCCTTAGAAATACATAAGATGGTTAATGAATTACATGTATGTAAATAAATAAAAAGGAAAGATGAAATTGAAAAAACAAAAGTTCCTCTACAATATAAAGAAAAATATGATATGTAAATAATCACAAGGCCTCCCTCCCTTAGAAATAGAAAAGATGGTTTACAAATAATATGTAAAGGAAAGGTACACTTGAAAGGCATTGAACACAAGTGGAAAATGACATTTTTTACTGACAAGAGATTTCCAGTAAATTGGTCATATCTTTCTATTGACATTCTGTGTACAAGTCAATTTCACGGAGCACTTGTACTATGTGAAGAGCCATTAAAAAGAAAAGAAAAGGTGAAGTGAAACTTATGTGACAATCGGAACAATTCATTTTCCAATTTCTAGACCCGTCCCTCATGCAAATGAGAACTCAGATTTATTATGACCTGAACATATCTTGATGGAGTTGTCTGTGCATCACTATGTGGAAACATGAGCATGCATTAATACCGAATTCCCTTTTTGTATCACACTTACCAAAAAAGCCATCTGAATAACATAATCAAAGGAACAAGTAGCATAAGGAAAGAAAAATAAGCAATACATTGAGAAAAGGAACATCTACAGTACAGTCAACAGCAGCAGATCAACATACAAATATACTTGATTATTTGAATTAAAAGCATGACAATACCTTTCATCCTTTATTATAAGTACAACATGCACAGAAGCATGATATGATAAATGAATAAAATGTTTGCTTTTATGTCTTTACAACTGCATTACATTTTCATGAGACACTGTGTAGCTGTATACATTTACACATGCATTGCCTTCAAGCATTGGCACAATGCAGATCCATGTATCAATTACAATGTTCTTTTAGAGAATTTCCTAGTATACTTCCTAGAGAAAGATAGTATTTTGATAATTGTTTAACAGAGTGCAAACAAACAGAAGCACTGTTGAAAGAGTACTGTAAATTAATTCATTAAAAACTTGGCACATAGTTTTGCTAGTTTTCCTATAGGATTCTGTATCTGAAACACACTTGCCAAGTTCCAATCCAAATTCATTAATGCCAACTCTGCACCAAGTTACCAAATACAATATAAAAAAGGAAACATTTCAGCTTAAGAACTAGGCAAGGAAAGTTGATGTAACTTGGAAGGTCATGAGGAGTATAAGAAGAAGAAAAAACATAAAATCAAGTAAAACACAAACAAAGAAAAATAAAGTCTACAAGTATAAGAATAAGGGAGATAGAGAACAAGAAACAAAAATTTAGGGGAGGAGTAACGGAAGGAACATACAAGGTATGTGCAAAATTCATAATTCTGATTCATTTAACAACAGAAGAAAGACCTTGTTTTGGTTCTTACTGCTTTGATTTTTAGTCATGATCAACTAAAAAGTTTGTGCCCATCTAAGCACATCGGTTCATAATCTAAGCATCGAGGTGATACAGAGGACAGCCAGGTGAGAGAATTTTATAAAAAATAGTACGACAGTCCGAGAGATGCGTGCAGCAACGAGTAGGCAAAATTCTAACAGGTAAAACAACCTTTTTGATTGTGATACAATGAAAATTCAATTTATACCCTGAAAGTGATTTATTATAATTGTTGCATACACCACTGTACTGTCTGTTAACAGACAGAAGGGCATTAACCCATGGTCTACTTCCTCTAAAAAGATGATATATCCTGGTTATGCTCTTAGTAATTAACCAAGAAATATAGAATCATATATGTACATCTGAAAAACTAATGATGACATTTACAACCCAATGTACATCTGAGATAATAATGATGAAATATCCTATAAATAGCAAAGAATTCCATTCTAATATAAACATGTATTCTGGTTATGATTTCAGTAATTTACAAAGAAATATGTAAACGATATTTTCTGACTCAGACATATGGTTATATCTAAAGAATTCTGAGATATTAATCATATTGTTGCAATAATTTATGTTTTAATGATGAAATCTCCTAAAATGTAACAAAGAATCTCATTCCCATAAAAAAAAACATCCTTGTTATGTTTTCAGTAATGCCAACAGGAATACAAACATATGATAACTATTTATTACAAAAGCACTCGCTTGAGAATATCTTCCTCGTTTTGTCATGGAACTCATGAAATACATGTAGGCTCCTCAGCTCATGTAATATACCCTCGTTTCCGAATCAAGGCCATCCAATATAATATTACATAACAAAATGGACACCTGCTCGACAAAGGATCGAACAAACATTTAAATTGCCCTAAATGGTAAATGGCCAAGAATTGGTTGGTTTGGCAGTGTCAGTGAGGTATAATTTCTTACTATTGATTATTGATTCATCTCTTGCAAATAGAACAAATTCTCATCTTTTTTAACAATACCTGTACTTGGCACTATGACACTCATCCAAACTCTCTTACTCTTTCTATTTTTCTTGTGCGCCTCGGAATAGAATTGTCTAGATAGACGGGGCTATGTAAATGCTTATTATTATTATCATTATTATTCTCTCCTTTCTTTGTATTATTCTATTTCATGACAAATTGTCTTCTCTATCAACAATATTTTTTAAACACATTTCACCTCTTTTTACATCTTGGTCAACAGTGACCTACCACAAAATGAAGGTCTGATCCCCTAATACCTTGTTTGTTGTATCAGGATTAAAAAGTTCTCTGAAACAGACCGCCCTTTTTTCTCAAGAAACCACAAACACTCCACCCTCTTTAAGCCCAGAAAATAATGAATTTGACCTTAAGACTCAGGGAAGCTTGTGTCAAGAAAAGTTCATCTTTACCTAGCTGTCTTCAGAGTGACTTGACATATGCTACAGGACCCTGTTTCATTAAACTTGTTATTAATAAAAACTACCACAGATCCATGACAAATCTTCTCACAGCCAATCAAATGCCAGGGTTTCAGTAGCTTGTAACAATTATCGTAACTTGTTATTGATGACATGTTTTATGAAACAGGGACCTGAAGCCCAGGACCCTGTTTCATAAAACATGTCATCAATAATAACTACCACAGATCCATGACAAATCTGCTCACAGCCAATCAAATGGAAGGATTTCAGTAGCTTATAACAATCATAGTAACTAGATATTGATAACATGTTTTATGAAACAGGGCCCTAAAGCACGCTCAAGGGTCTGATCTGTCACAGGTAGGGTTGCAATTAGGTTTTAGGTTGGGTTTGGGTTAGGCTTGGGTAAATAGTGTAGTTTTAGGTACAGGGTTGACGTTAGGAATGTATTAATTGCGCCCATGTCTGTTGTGCAATGACGCTCCTGGCGCTCCCACAGGATTTCCCTGGTATGAGTTGCTGGGCCAAACATGTAGCGCTCTAGCATATTGGGTAACCATTTAACACCTGGGTGGAGAGTGGCAAATGTGGAACAATGTCTTGCCACAGGATGACAGTGCTGGGTTAGGATTTGAACCCTCATTCCTGGGATTGAGGGTCAAGTGAAAAAACCACTAGGGCCTATACATGTACATGTACCACAACACTCCCACTTTTATAAAGGCAATGTTTAACAATGTTCCCAGTTTTACAAATCTGAGATGCATGGCCCTAGCGGCTAGGTGTCATGTGATATGGTGTATATCGAAGCCCTCAACAAATTGCGCTTCAAATGATCATGAAGTGCTTCCAAAAAGTAAAAATCTTTGAGTGACCGGTTTTATCATACGGTACTCATTTTTCAAATACCGGTAGACTGTAGTGTTATAAAAACTGTTGGGGAAAACGTTTTTTGAATGATCTAATTCAAATCATAAATATCTTGATAATCAGATAGGCGATCGGCATGTAAAAGCCATGGGATTCCTGACTGACCTAAAGGTTTATAACTATGAATGCAGCATGAGCTAAATCCAGGAATTTTTAATAATCTGAGGCAAAGATACCCAATCCCTTTAAGTATTATAAATCTAAAATTGCCAATGCATGGAGCCAATGTTGCCAGGGCAGGTGCCAGAGAACCATCTACTGTTAACAAGGTGGGAAGTATCACAAAGACACAGGAGCCATGTATCAGTTCACAGGAACATACATGTAGACCGCATTGAATCTATTCATTATCATGCACTATGTGATGAGTCACATACTCTTCATTCCTTATTATGTGATTGCCTGATTACAGGTCTTGCCATTACCCATTCTCCCTTCCCATGACTGAATGCAATAAAATAACACCAATGTGACTGTAAGGTTGTCTTAGTAAGGGAGTAAGCCCTATCAATGAATAATGAGTCGCACCAAATTATATTCTTTTTATATGTACAGGTATACATCTTCGGTTCTAAAGGCAGGCATTGCCAATGCCCTCCTCCCCTTTCCTCTTCCTGTCCCTTCTACCCCCCCTTCCCAACCACTGTCCCCTCTTCCTTCCCATCCTAAATATCATGATGTATTGCAAATGGTCATGATTGTCTGTAACGCTGGAGAATATTTTGTATGAGATTAGTCACACCCTTCTCCGTCTATCTGTCTGTCTGTGTCTATTTCTCTCTCTCTCTCTCTCGCTCTCTCTCTCTCTCTGTCTGTCTGTCTATCTGTCTCTCTGCCTGCCTGTCTCTCTCTCTGTCTCTCTTTCTCTTGTTCTCTGTTTGTTTTAAGGCCAGCATTGCCTCCCCTGACCGCCACTAGCCAATCCGTCTGCTTGGAGCCAGAAGGGTGTTGACTCACATTTTAACACAGAGTTAACACCTTTTTGGTGCTCCGAGCAAAAGATCTCCTTTCCTTTACCCCCCCCCCCCCCCTCCACCCCCACTTTTTTAATTAGGAATGAATGCACATACCTCAATGAAAATTTCTCAATTTCTTACATTAGTCAATTTCCTTTCTTCAACTACAGACCCAACACTATACTTAATCCTTAATCTAAATCTAACCTAACACCAAGTTGCAACTGTTACCCTCACCCTAAGCCTATAATATATTTTATGAAAATGAAGACTGAAGCAAATGTCTCCAGGGCCCTGTTGCACAAAACTTACCATTATTAAATGGTAACTTTGCCATCAATGGCAACTACCATGGTTACAGGGCTCAACAGCCAATCAAAATCAATGTTTCCATGGTAGTTACATCAAAGTTACCATCAATTTGTGTTTGTGTAACGGGGCCCTGAGCAGATGTCTGTGGCATTGAGGATACATGTACTTCCAAACATTGCACAATAACAAATCAAATCCCTTTAAGATTTCTCATTATCACATGTATATGTCAGTCGAATGCTCATATTGCCCTCTTAATTCCCCTCCTGGTTCCCATTTATGTCCCACACACGTACACACACTCACACAAACACAGACAAGCGCACAGCCACAAACACCTGTTGTGAGCCTGAACCAAACAAATGACCTTAGGAACGGCAGGGTGACAACACTCAATTAGTAGGGTTACGATTTCCGGAGTTCCACTTCCCCCTCCCAGCTCGGGGAGGCCCTACGTCAGTCGCGTCACAAGAAAGCGGAAAAACAACGAATATCCCTAAAAGGGTGGCAAGGTCCAGGCATTCCTTCTATGCTTTGCCCGCTGATTGCCCTGCCGCCCCTTTCATTTTTGACGTCTGTGAGATAATTAACTTCTTACGTCACTAACAGCAACTGGCTGCTATGATTAAAAAACTATCCACTCTCCTATACTGTTTATTGTAGATATGTTAACAACCCTTTTGGCTCATGAATGGAAAAGTGTGTACAATGCCAAATGATGCATACATGGAATTCATTTGGTTTATATTTTGCATAGCAAAGAGGGTGATATCATCAACCTGTATTCCATCAACAATGAAACTACAATGTTCTAATATATGACAAACATGTATTTACATGTAGTTCTTCTAATAGAAGGCACAATTAAAAGCAAAATGATGGCATTTAGTTGATGTAAACACAAGAAACATGCAAACAGTTATAGCAAACAAAGAGAAATCTTATATATATCTTTCAGGCAATCAAACACACTAACGTCGGTATCTACAAGAATTTGGACCTGTTGCTAGGATTAACCTTTTTTTAAATTCAGGTTTAACAAAGGAAGTTATTCTGAAGTCTAAGTTTTCTTTTATTAAACCTGATTTTAGACCCCGCGCAAGTTTAATTGAATTAGTGAATCTAAGAGTTACGGCAAGTTCTTTCTTAGATAATCTCTCCCAAGAAACTCCATAACATTTAAAGCATACAAACAACTTATACACAAACACGAAACATCACACTTGTTGTCTATTAAACACATGTACAAATTCATTTCGATGGTAAGAGAAACATGTGCAAACTGGACAATATAAATGAAAACTAACTGGAAAAAAATGTATGAAATATATTTAGTTAATATGTTACTTACTTTAATCTTGTCTTGAGGTCTTTGAAGTTAGGCCTCTTGGAAGGTTCGTACGACCAGCACAGCGTCATCACGCTGTACAACGTCGGAGGGCAGGCAGCCGGCATGGGTAACCTCTCGCCGTTCTCAATACGACCTATGACCTCATTGTTCTTGACCCCCTGGAAGGGCTTGACCCCATACATGAGGATCTCCCACATACATACACCTGTGAATCAAACATAAATTGAATTGAAATTGAATTACCGGTAAAAAATAATTTGAATTAAATTTGAATTTGAATTATAATTGTTATTGAAATTGAAAAATTAAAAATGAATTTGAAATTGAACTTGAAGAGTATGTTGAACAATGGAGACAGAAATTACATACAGGTCAAAATCAAAAATTTGTGTTTTCAAATTGAAATTGAATATTTGAATCCACTATACATTTAAATTCTAAAGTATTTTCAAATCAGAAGCTCTGTTTTACATGCACATTGTATTAAAATTCCTGTTACATGTACCTATGTGTATATCAACACTTTATATTAAAGACCGTCAATACTACTGGGCCAGAAGGGATTAGACCACACAGCGAGGTCACTGACAGGTGGCTATCTCATTAACTCAGCTGTCAACTAACATAAGAAAAAGAGGATCATGGGGGACCAACAGGCACCGATTGGGGAAGTTTTTTATGTAGAGGGAGCAAGTAGTTACAAGTAGGACAGTGGGGCTTTAAATTGTTCTGATGTCATCAATAATTAACATCATTTTTCCCACTCTACATTATGCTGGCATACATAAACAGCTCCCTCTTGTGATAAAAAACAGGACAGTTTTCCTGGTTACACTGTATCATTTGATCCCTGAGTTTTCTATCACAGGTTGACATTAAAGTTTCCCCTCATGATTACTTCAATAGCGCCATCTACAGATGAAATGAAGGATAATGTACTTGGTTGCACTCTGTCTCAGAGTCACTAATGAAAGAGTTGTCCATCATTTATAAAATATTGGTCCTTTGATCTCCCTCCTCTTTCAGCATTTCATTGACCTCACTGTCCCACCGTCCCCACTGTCCTACTTGTAGCTACATTGTACTTGCTCCCTCTATTTAGAAAACTTCCCCAAATCGGTGCCTGTTGGTCCCCCATGATCCTCTTTTTCTTATGTTAGTTGAGAGCTGAGTTAATGAGATAGCCACTTGTCAGTGATGTGGTCTAATCCCTTCTGGCCCAGTAGTGGTGACGGTCTTTAACATATGCATGTTAAAGATACTACAGTATGATGTTTGAAGGTTTGCATGGTGGTATGAATAATCACGGAAGAGTTTACGGTACACCATGTGTAAAGTCCTCGAGGGACTGAGGAAAGTAGATAGAGAACTCCTGAAGACGGACAGTCAACCTGTCCGAAACGTCGAGTCTACTCTCCTGCTCCTGCTCTGCAATTCTACTCGCCTACTCAACTCTCCAACTCAATCCAGTCTTCTACTCAAACCTCTCATCCTGCCCAAACTTTCTGGGTTACAGTCCTTTTCAGGACTAAACTCACTTCCGAAAGATACTCTTCCTTCTAACCTCCACTTTCTCGCCTTTCATCTCACCTCTATTCTCTATCTACTTTCCTCAGTCCCTCGAGGACTTTACACATGGTGTACCGTAAACTCTTCCGTGATTATACTACAGTATGTCCCTTTTGCAGCCAACATCAAATTCTGTAGAACTTTGCAGGAATTATGAATATGTCATGTATGTCCTATCTGTGAAATTAAAACATTAGCAGTGTCCTGGTATTCAAATTATGCAAGGGAACACGTTTACCTTCTAGACCTCACTGTCAGACACTTCTGAGTGACTGACTGACATTTTTTTTTTCTTTCTTTGGGAATAAAATGCACAACATGAGCTGTAACAGATACATGAGCATTTGTCTACATCAAACGTACTACTGTAATGGCCAAAATTTAACTGATTGAATCTTTGTGCAGCAAAATTGACGGGGTAACTCACCAAACATCCAGACGTCACTGGCAGATGTAAACCGTCTGAAGTTGATAGATTCCGGGGCCATCCACTTGATGGGTAGTTTGCCTTTTGAAGCTAAAGGACAAAATAAAAAGGTCATGAATCTTGTGTCAACAATAGGAATCTAAAGCCTTGTGATTGACCGTACGGTTGATATTGACCGTAAGTCTATGGCTTATCGTGTATTGATCACATTTAAGATCAGTCATAACTCTTTATAATACGCGACCAAGTAATATAAAATAATGAGGATGGATTTCTAAACCCTTTGGAAAGTCTCATTCCTGAGATCCCCCCCCCCCCCCCGTTTTTTGTATTGCTTCTCATTCTGTATTTAGTGCATTCAGAACTATGTTCATTTATGGTGGAACTTACTGCTTTTAAAAAAAAAACTGCATATCAATAATAACAATCTCAAAAGATCTTGACATACATTATTACCCTGTATCAGTTTCAAACTAGCACACAATGTGTCATTGTTTGTAAATTGTATGATATGTCTATAGATATATTTTTTCACTCTAAAAATATGCCCAGTAAATAACAATATATGCTTGTGCAGAACTTTATATGAATAGCTAAATTTATGAATTATAATCAATTGTAACATGTAGTATCATTATTTTTGTTCTATGGAACACTGAAAGACCAGGGAGTGTTTCACAAAGCTTTTTTTCAATGACAAATGACAAAATCAGTGACAAATCTGCTGATAACCAATCAGAAGCAAGAATTTCACTAGCTTATAACAAAAACTGTTATTTGTCACTGTTGACAAGTTTTGTGAAATGCCCCCCTGTAATCACCTTTGTAGTATGAGTGGTCGTGCAGTAATCTTGAGAGACCAAAATCACCCAGTTTGACATTATCCTTAGCTACTACCAACAGATTCCTTGCTGCAATATCTCTGAATAAAGGGAAGAAATAAGAAAAATATTAAATACTGATTTCTGTACTGTTTTATATCACATTCAGAGTTTAAGGAAAGGTTGAGTTCTGGGGAGAGGTGAAAAATAATGTGTGAGCATTATCATAGTTATTATGCAAGTGTGAAAGAACATCAGAGAACAAATGCTCCCTGAAAAGCACAGCTCTTTAAATACCTTCATATTCAAAATATCATGTTTGACAAGTATTAAATCAGCTTAAAATGAGGCCTGATTTTTATGCCACATGTTTGTGTAGTCCCATATACATCTTCCTGTGTACAGTGCTTAATATTTACCAAGACTGGGCCAAGTTTCTCATTATTTTGATGACTCCAGACCCTTGCAGTACTCACCAATACTTACATGCTACATGATCAACGTTTTCTGATTAATTTCACACCGTTTCGTTTACAATGCAATTGTATGACCAGAACTCAACTTTATCTTTACCGGTAATCCGTGAATTCATAAATGGTATTGAATTGAAACAGTATTCTTTTTTTTTAAAAACCATATTGCAGCTCAAGAGCAGAATAATATGGAAATACAAGTACACGTATGTACATACATCGATATAAAGAGTAAAATATATAAATGTGTTATACTACTCTTAAGACGTTCTTGTAAAACAAATGGAATAGTACATGTTTTGTGAAGATTGCAAATATTAAACATGGCTTTTTAAAATCAAATCACAAAACATTTATGATTTAATAAAACTGTTGATTACTATTTCAAACTCTGTGGAAACTTCTTGCTTTCCAAATATGACAGAGGCATACTGATCATATACAATCAGTGAGGCTAATTTAGCTAATATGTCCCCAATAACTCAAAGGGGAAGACCACCCTGATTTTAAGTTGGATTTACTCGAAGCAGAAAAATAAGAGAAAGAAATTAGTGAAAGTTTGACCAATATCCGATTAAAAGTAAGAAAGAAAGTTATGAGTTTTTGAAGTTGCGATCAATCAAACACAAATTGGCAACTCTGTGACGTATCTTACGAGCTCCCCTCCCATTTGCTCAGAACATAAAATGTCATAAACTGCCATTTTCTTAGATATTGATGAAAGCATAGATTTGCTTTAAACAGGGGTTGTATAAAAACATATTTGCAATAATTATATTTAGGGTGCATGTATGACTGGAATTTTCTTTAAGACAACTTAATACCAGGGTGGACTTCCCTCTAATGTTCCATTTGGTAAAAATTCTGTTTTAAAGGCTGGCTGTACTAGTTTGGCCAGGAAGGATTAGACCACACAGCGTGGTCAGTAACAGGTGGCTATCTCATCAACTCAGCTCTCACTTAACATATTAGGATCATGGGGGACCAATGGTCACTGATTGGTCATTGTTTTCTATATAGAGGGAGCAAGTAGCTACAAGTAGTACAGTGGGGCTTTAATACTAGGGTGGACTTCCCTATAATGTTCCATTTGATGAAATTCTGTTCTAACAGCTTACCTGTGGACAAACTTCTTGCTCTCTAGATAAGAGAGAGCCATACTGAGCTGGTAGGCATACAGGATCAGTGAAGCTAACGTCAACTCATCTTTGTGCGCCTGTAAAAACATCCTCATCTGCAAGAGAGGAATGAACAATTTTTTTAAAGAGAATTACATGAATGTATTAAAAGCTTCCTCATCTGGGAATGGATGAAAGAAAAAGATTTCTGATGGTGTGAGGAAGTTAAATGTGTACCCCCCCCCCCCCCCCCCCCCATCCCTGACTGGCAGACTAGACCCACTTCTCCAGATGGAGCTAACTTCCTTGGATCAGTGTATCCTTCTACCATTACTAATCCACTGGATACATCTTGATCCTAATTAATAATGTTCAAGACTAATAGTAGTAACATTTATATAGTGCTTTCATACTAATGTTTATATACAAGCACTGTACTGTCATTGACCAGGCATCAGCTGAGCTACCCTTTTGCAGCCTTGGGCTTGGTATATGCAACTGGGCACCGTTTCATGATACCGTCATAAATACAAGTTCGCTGACAAATCAGACAACTCATTGAAACGTGTGTATTAATTTATCACGTTTTCAATGGGATGTCGGTGAACTTGTACTTATGACAGTTTCGTGAAACAAGGCCCTGGTTAACTTGACGATCAATATCGGTGGATCAGTGCATACATGTACGTGCACTCCTATACACCTATTGAATACAACTTGATTTGGTTTACACTGTCCAGCCCAAGTTATCTCAAGTTTGGTTAACTTGACCATTCTTACCTCTCCAAATGGGGCTAGCTCCATGACAATCCATATAGGTGGATCAGTGCATACTCCTATTAACTTGATGATGTGAGGATGGTCAAATTGCTTCATGATATCTGGAAAGAATCAAGAAAGACATAGAACAAAAGACGATAAAAAGGAATGTTTCTTTGACAACCAGAGTGGAAAAATCAAGAAAATAATAACATGCTTTGCTATCTTCATTTTTGAAGTGGGACCAACTGAATTATTCATATCCCTTGTAAATTTAATGTTTGAAAGGTGGACCGGTTTAATTAAGGCGATTGTTGAATAATTCAAGATGTACCGTATTTGCCGTATCTACGAACGGTACAATAACTATACATTTCCACAAATCTTACCGACAATTTTATCTTGCATTGTTGACATGAAGACGAAAATAAACTTCCAAAAAAAACATCTGCGATAGATTTTGATCTAAGTTCGTGCCAATGCATTGCAAAAGTAAAAGAAGGGCCCGTTAACGGGAGCCGCCGCGAAGCATCAAGCACGCAAAGTCGCCACTTTCAATCCATTTCAAAGACTACATACATCACAGAAAACTACATAGTATGGTGATGGCCGAGAGGTTTAAGGCGGTGATTTTATTCACATCAACATTTGTACGCAAGAGATCGAATCCCGACTTTGACAAAAGATTTTTTTTTTTTTCTTCTTTTATTGTTTATTTTTGTTTAATGTCAAAATCGGGGGTGCGGCCTATACGGCACTGCGGCCTTATCGCCGGCAATACGGTAAGCTTTAATATGTCACATTCTAAATAAACATCAATCGGGACAAATCAATTTTTCAAAAAAATGTCCAAAACTTTGTTAGGGTATGAATAATTTGGTTGGTAACTGTATATACTTTTTAAAATTCTTTTAGCCGAGTAGATAGGTATCTGTCAGGAATTTAAAGGTGCATGCAGGTCTAGATACCCTCTTAAACCCCAAAATAACCTTTGGCTATGTATGGCTGTCCAAAGATGCTCAACAACTGGCCCAACACCTGTGATTTATAGTGGTAAATGATAATGACTCAACATCTAAAGTCTTTAAAAAATGTTTGTTGGAAAGAGGTGAACAAGTAAAAAGTATTTTAAAAAGACAGAATTGGAACATGAATTGCAGGAAGCGGTTAGAGCAGAAAACTCCAGGCCTACACGTTATGGACCAAAAATACTGAGATCTTTGGAACAAATGGGAAAGTTGTCAACCATTGTTCACAGAGACTGTGAGAGACATGACAGATTCAGCCAATTTGAAGAGCCTATACCTAAAATAGTGATTACAACTTCAAACTTCATAACTTTCCACATTTGGGGGTCTGATTTCCTTCAAACTTTCACTTCCCTGATTTTTCAGCTTTCCTCTAAAGTAATTTGCCATCAAGGTAGGATTTCCCTTTAAGCTGCCCCATTCTCCCATTTGGCCAGGTTGACCATGGCCATGTCCTGCATCTACTGAAAAAGGATACCCCTCTCTCAGCTCTACTGACCATCCCTTGATCTATATCATCCTTCCTCCCTTTAAACGTTAATTGAGAGCTGAGTTAATGAGATAACCAGCTGTCAGTGACCTTGCTGGGTGATCTAATCCCTCCAAGCCAAATTAGTACAGACGGCCTTTAAAAGGTTGCATCATTGATTTGCACATAATTTCTCTCAATCTTCTCTCAGGGTTGACAGTTGGATGTTTAGAGGAGGCACGATGGCTCAGTGGTAAAGCAGTGGTCTCGTAACCTGGGAGGTCCCGGGTTCAAAACCCAGTCAATGTGTTTTTGCTCTTTGGTAAGGCTTTAATCATCATAACCAAGTCCCTCGAAGAGGAATTAAAGCAGTCGGTCCCCTTGCTGCTTACTTTATACAAGCATACACATGCTTTCTTAGCAGTCAGGTCAAACGAACATAAGAAACTTACATGCTTCTTCTAGGAATCTCTCTCCAAGTGCTTGAGTGCTCTCGACTTTACACGTCTTAACAGCAACCTCAACCTTTTCATCCTGAAAGTAACGAATCAAGAAGGAAATAAAAGATTGGTAAAATAGCGAGGAATAAAGTTGTTTAACATATAGAATGAAAAGCAATGCCTATTTTCTTGATTTTCTAATCCTACAGGCAAATAATAAGAACTGAAATAAAACAATCAGATGCATGGTAAACATTGCTGGTAATGTTTTGATGAATAAAAGTTGAATGATAAATTGTGGAGAATTAAAAACAACCTCTACTTTCAAATACTGCAAGTGGATAATAATCAGAATGGCAATAAAATAGAGGAACATTATTACTTGACACTTAGACAAGGCTCATGAATCTAATCATCATTTGGATACACTGTCCTGTACTAAATTTGACTTCTAACAATGGAGTGTAAACTGCACAATACACTTACACTTCTCTTATAAGGAAATCTACAACTTAAAAGCCTAATTTTTATTAGATTCACTCATATTTCACTGCGAATATATATTTGTCTAATTCCAGTTTAAATACCATGCAGTTGTATTTCTATCTCCATATTTTATTTCAACTCTATTATTACTTTTCATGGCTTGATGTCACTGTATGTATCTTTATCCCAATTGAAAGAATCCATTTTCATTTTATGTATTTCATACCTATTGAAAGAATCCTTGATCATTATATTGTTTACTGTGGAAAGATAAAATAAACTAGAGCTGAAAACCGAAACTGTAGATGTCTTAAGTATTTTAATGGTGCTTGAGATTGTTTATATATTTCTCTATTAGTTACTAGCTAACGAACAATCAAAAGTCAAATTTATCAGATCTAATCAAGTATCCAATTACAATCACTCATATATCATAAATAACTTTGTTTTATTAAGTTCTTTCTAATTAACCTTCACTCTGGGGGTTAATTTGACTAATTAGTCAAGCAAGTAGAGACACTTTTTTTTTACCTTTTCATTATTTGCCTGTTTGACACAAGGAGGGTGATGTGGTATATATAATTCACCCATTTCCTCTCATCATACTAACAGACACTGACAGGTTTATATTTAGTTCCAGTACGCAATACAAGCATATGCTCATGTGAGGAATTGAAGACAGAGAGAGAGGTAGAGAGAGAGATCGAGAGACAGAGAAAAAGAGGGGGGAGGAGAAAGAGAGAATGATGGATGGAAGTAAGGAAAGATAGAGAAAGGGAGACAAGGAAAAGACTGATATATTCATATATAAAGAGGGATAGATAAAAAGAAGGACAGGCATATTAGATACAGAGACCAGAGACGCCAAGTTCAAAGATCGGCAATGCGTGACATTTTCATGATTCGGCGCGCGAGGGTATAACACACGTATAAGGTATAGCGTTTCTTCAAAATCTAGCGCGCGTGTCGTGCGTAAGAGCATTTTCAGACCCTCGAAATGTGTGATGTCACGCCTAATGCGTGATACTTGGTAGCTCTGAGAGACAGGTAAAGACAGTGGGGGGGGGGGGGGGGGGGAGAGAGAGAGAGAGAGAGAGAGAGAGAGAGAGAGAGAGAAGAGAGGGAGAGGGGGTGTAAGGGATAAATAAATAAGTTAAAACTAGGAAATTGCACGAAGTATCCTATCCATAATGAATATATGTATTACCATAGACAAAATTTATTCTTCAACAAATTCATAAATAAATGTGTGAATATTAAAAAATAGCACAAAATTAGCAAATGTTCTGGAACAAAGTTGACAACAGATTCTGGCAGTGTGAGAGGACAAATGAGAGAGGCTGTATGATGATGGAATCTTTTGTCATTTTGCAAAAGTAATTGCTTCCTGTCACGGGGGGAAAAACAGAAACGATGAAAAATAAATGGATTAGAGGATGACATGCTTGGAAGCTGACAGGTAGCAGAAATGATCAAACGTCAGATTTCTAAATAATGAACTACCGTTTATAATTGAGGAAACCCGACACTTTAATCAAGATAAGAATTATATTTGGGGAAAATGTTGAGACAATGACAAGAACTTGTGTTTTATTTTCATTTTTTTATTTGACAGGGTAGTCCTTTCAGTCAAAAGAGAAAGAAAGTGGTTGACATTTTGTCAAGAAGACTTTGTATCAAATTTTTGTTTAAATTCTGTCCAAAGTTTGTTGTTTTGGATTTATCCTTTACAGTGGCACCAAGTTACACTGTACAAAAAAAAATCACAAACTTAATTTTATGGTCAAAATATCCTATCATAGTATATTGGAACAAACACTTTTTATGCCATAATTCATGGATTAATTTAATTTCCATGAATACGAGCTTTCATAAATATGTATTCATTTTCTGAAAATATATTTTTCACATTTTTTAATGAAAAACATCATTAGACAATTACAGAGTTAATTACTCACTGAACTGAATTGAATTACATTGATCTGAATTAAGATACAATGAGAATACAGTCAATTTAAATCCCAATAGCAATGACAGAGTTAAAGTATTCAAACAAAATATTACAAAGTATATGCTGAAAAATATGTCTTTTGCATGTTTCCAAGATGCTTAGTTTAAACTAGGTAAAATGTAGTAAATGATTCTAAGATGTTGTTTCTTGTAAAATGTCCCATCTTTAGGAACCAAACTAGCCCAGATACAACAAGAATATTCAACATAGATGTACAAACTGCTATGAAAGGGTTAAAGGCCATATGCACTAGTTTGGCCAGGAGGGATTAGACAACCCAGAGTCGTCACTGACAGGTAGCCATCTTATCAACTCAGCTCTCAATAAACATAAGAAAAGGGGATCATAGGGGATCAATGGTCACCGATTAGACATTGTTTTCTATATAGATGGAGCAAGTAGCTATAAGTAGTACAGTGGGGCTTTAAAGTGCTTTTAACGGAGCATTACAAAATAGGCTAAAATTATGTCTTTAACATGTTTTCCAAGGCGCTTTAATAGTATAAACTAGGTATCGAAGATGGAGTAAACGATAACACAAGGATGTTCTCTCTATAAAAATGGCTGTTTTTAGGAACAAAAACAATTGACATACAAGTAACAACCTCCTACCCAGGAAGATGCATAACATGACAATCATCCCAAAGACCTTTCTAGGATAACACATCCAGTTCCTGTTTGCCTTATTTGACAAATTGAAACAGAGTCCAAAACTTGGCATGATCTGTTTGAATCTATAGGTGAGTTTTCGTTTAGCGACAAACAGCGACTGATTATTTCACTGGATGCAGAAAATGAGGCCAAAAAATTGGGCAATACCCAAAAGTGCTGTAACTTTTAATTGTATTAACCCACAAAAGCTTGCCAGTTGTTTTGCGACTGATCTTGCGCTATCAACAACAAAAAATAGTATGGGAATTTGGGATTTAACATAAGACTTAACTCTCCCCTATTTCTTAAAGCATGGCTTCTTCTTTTCTAGATAAAGTTAGTGAACTTTTAAAAAAATTATAATATACTAGTTCATGTACTTATGCCCCTATT
Organism: Strongylocentrotus droebachiensis; assembly: GCA_035222895.1. Taxonomy (NCBI): domain Eukaryota; kingdom Metazoa; phylum Echinodermata; class Echinoidea; order Camarodonta; family Strongylocentrotidae; genus Strongylocentrotus; species Strongylocentrotus droebachiensis. Next base: position 60,474 of record JAVYIG010011408.1, read on the forward strand.
CAAAATTTGCTTTTAAAATGAAGGTTTCATGACCCCAAAGAAACAAACTAATTGCAAAAGTTTATAAATGATTATCAAGCAAAAAGAAATGAATCATAAGTCTGAAGCACAAATTTCAACCCTTGAACCTCTTCAAAAAGTACTCATTTTCCAGCATTACTCCTTATCATATCTTTACTCTTGGTTGCAAAGTTAGTGTAAGTTATTTAGTGTAAATGCCATACCAACTCATGCTATGTACAGTTGTAGATGTCTTTATTGTTCACAAATATCAATTTAGTAAATATGCTATGTTTTGTTAATGTATTGTACTTTTTTCATGGAAATAAAAGAAACTAAACTGAAAAGTTGCTTTTTACTTTTGCCAATGTTATGCTGAGTGAAATGTATTTGGAGAGAATCATATTCAACTTCTTGGCCAAATGAGAGTAAAATAGAATTATCAATAGACCATAATACCTGTAGATACATGTACATATTAATCTTTTATTTTGCATCACATGCTTCTGAAACAGTGAGCAATCAGACTAATGAATGGTCAGCACATAAATGGGCTGTAGGCTAATCCAACTCAATTCATTAGCAAACT
>JAVYIG010011409.1:0-61062 GCA_035222895.1 Strongylocentrotus droebachiensis
TTCTATATTTTAAGTGACTTTAAAATCCTGTTAGAGGACTAATTTTCTTTTCTTTTGATGGGTAGATTGCCAAATAAAGGAGGTAAGAATTCAAATATTTGCGATTTCCCCTTAAGTGAGCGAATACCGGGCGCGCTACCCTCTGTTTAAAATGACATTTTTGAAGAATTTTTTGTTCAAATTTCGGCGCTAGAAGAGGCGCAATAGCTCAGTCGGTAGAGTAGTGGTTTCATAATCCGGTGACCCGGGTTCGAAACCAAGTCGATGAGCTAGTGCCCTTTGGTAAGGTATTAATCCTCATTACCAGGTCTCTCGGAGAGGACCTAAAGCCGCCGGCCGTCTGGTTGCTTACTTACAAGCATTTATGCTTTCTTAGCAGTCGGGTAAAATAACCACCGTCACATATCACATCACATATCAGTTCAGAAGTCTATCCAAAATTTGACCTGTAACTCCGGCATGGAGATACCCTACTAAAACATACCAAAATGAAGTAAATATTCATCAAATGTCCAAATAATGGTCTTGATTTATAAAGCGTGTAAGTCATACAAAATTCTTAGGCGTCTTGATTGAGGAAAAACTTACATGGAATAACCATGTAACAAACAAAGTATCCAAAAATGTTGGTGTCATCCGCAAACTTAGCTATTTCTTCCCTCAACGTATTCTTATTACTTTGTATAATGCCTTAGTCTTGCCTTATTTATCTTATTGTAATGTAGTGTGGGTAAACACATATCCAACAAAATTACAACTATTGTATTTATTACAGAAAAGAGTTCTTCGTATATGTTCATTTTCTTGGAGACAAGCCCATACTAAAGAATTATTTGTTAAATTAATGTTCTCACTGTGTTTCAACTAAACTCTTACTACTGTTCAATATTACCTTTTAAACATAAGCAGAATATGCTCCATAAATCATTATCATCAATGATCACTTGTAATACAACTGTTCATGACCATAATACAAGAAGCAGAAATAAATATCATCTATGAATGTTAATAAAAATTACTCACTATTCTATTTTAGACATCATGCTCCTGTTATCTGGAATAATCTGCCACTAGAAATAAAATCACTGAACTTAATGAATACCTTTAAAAGAAAAGTCAAATCGTACTTAATCACAAGTGTTTGAAATTTTGAATTGTTGATTTTACTGCCTTAATTGTCCTGTGGTGGGTTTGTGGGGTTATATGTATTTTTTAAAATAAATTATGTCATATTTTCATAACTGTTTATTCCTTTATAGTACTTTATTATCTTTAAAATTTTCTATATTATATTGAATGTTCAATGAAACGTATTTTACCTTCATCAAGGTTGGTCGTCTCGACAAATCCACATGGTTTTTTATGGCCACCCAATTCCAATAATGTTGTTATCTGATGTATCACTTTATAGTTTTATCATTTTACCTTATTTTGTATTCTTGATCGACTTATATTCTTATTCTGTCATGATTGTATTCTGTTTTGTATATTTTATTGGAATTTAATAAACTGAACTTGAAACTGAACTTTTGCCTGTTTCGTGTCTATTTTCCTATCTTTTTCTGAGTATTTTACTATTTTTCCTAAAAACAAATACTTATAATATATGCACTTTCTCACGGGATTCACAGCAAACTTATTTGTGCTTGTGAACTTAATTGTCACAAATCATAGTAACAATGTTGTTTTTAAAACTCAATATCACGCTTGTCGACTCATTTGCCCTGCCTTTCGGTTCATGACCAAGGGGAAAAAAAACTACACCATAGAGTGCCGATACTCATTTGAACATTGTTTGGTTGCCAAATTGTAGAATCAAGTTTTTAGAGGATGTGTTTGTTAATTACATAATACACTGATATATCTTGTCAACTTTTTGAAAATTATTTCTCATAGTATATCCAAACAAAGTGATAATAATCAGGGAATTGCCTTGTCTTTTCTTCACAGTGACTAGAATAAAACCAGGGATCTACCCCGACTTTGGGATCTAGCAAGGATCATCTCAGCACACCTACCTTGGCCCTTTGTAGGACATGTGGAATAGAATCTGGCTCTATGTCTACTTCACCTGGTTCCATCCGATGTTGAAGTGGGTGTTGAGACGAGCCACTGGCAAGTGTGAATTGCTTCGCATCTGTTGCAACAGCTACACCAAGACGGGGCACAAAACCAAGGATATTGGTAAGTTGGCTTGTGCTCTCTAACACCCCAGTCTTACAGACAAGACCGACACCAGACCGATAATGGCCGAGAATGGGTTGCTTTGTAGTCAGCTAAGAGTTTGATAGTGAGACAGAGGTATTTGCTCGGTTGTAATTGTACAGTTATTTTTTAGAGTTAAAAGCTTTAATAAAACCCTGGTCCCTGTGCATCCTAAGAAGAACTAGAAAACTGAAAAAGAAAGGCATATTCTCACCTGCCAACTTAACTCTCACATTTATAAAGAATTCATGTTTCTTGTCAATTTTGCTAAACTGGCTTTAATAATTCTTGGAAATCAGTCATACTTTTAACTACATTTAGATTTTAACTGTAAAACAGACATGTACAGTGTAGGCCTAAGTTACATTATTACACTTCTTTATTGTTGTTGCATGTTGTTCAATGTAATATCAGGATATTACTTGAGTAGTGATTTAAACAATTACAAATGCTCAGCAGAAAGCTGTGTTAAAATGATCCTGATTTTGTAACTTAATTGTTAACCAGTACATATTTGAGCTGTTTTAATTTTAAATTCCTTGTAGAAAATGCCCTGAAAATATCAAAACTTAGGACTTTTCAGAGGATGGTCGTTGACGATGACCTGAACATCTCAGAGGCCATCAAGTATACTATGTCCATCAAGGACATCAGTCCTAAGATCTACCCAGAGTGAGTACAAAGTTAGAGAGAGAGGGAGGGAGGGAGGGAGGGAGGGAGGTGGGGGGGGGGGGGAGAGGGAGGGAGAGAGAGAGGGGAGGAGATGTGGGAGGGGGGGGGATGGCAACCATCTTGGGCCGTCGCGTATAATATGTTAGTCAAAACGTCACTCCTCAGATCTCTCCAGAGTGAACACTTAGGTTCGACAAACCTCCTTTGTGAATTCGGGCCATAGAGTGGCGGCCAGTACATAGTATAATGCCTGCCTGTTTTTGTGTGAAAAGAGATAATGGCACATATTTTACTAATTCAGCTAAACCTGACACCTGGTCTAAAATAGTCTTTTGACAAGGCCTCGTGACTCCGGCTATTTGCCACGCCAATTGGTGGCTGAGATGAGTCTAGCCCAGCGTCAAAGAGAGATCTAGAGACCCTGGGTGAACGCTCGATCGAGTGGCGTTATAGCCATGAGGCCTTTTGGATTCTGGCGTTTGTTCGCTGATTGGACGCCACCATTTCGGTAGAGAACTCCAGTCGGAATTAAAGGTTAACATAAGAATCCAAACCAGATTATTGAAGACCTCCTGGCTGACGCCACTCTCTCTCGCATTTACTCGGGTTTCGCGATTAGTCTCTTTTTAGTCGCTCTGCGTCAAATATAAATATCATCAGACACTATAGGCCTTGTCTAAAGGCTAGGTCTGAACTGGCTTTCGACAAAAGAAAATTAGACTCCAAGTCCCCTCCCCCCCAAAAAAATCAATAACAATTTCAAAGCGCATGTAAACTGAACGCAAGATCCCCCAATCCTCCCCGCAAAAGAAATAATTCTGATATAATGGCTCCCGAGGGTATGTACCCCCCCCCCCCCCCATACATAAAAATTGAATGGCATCAAAGAGAAAAAGAAAGAAATTTATGAAACTGGGAAGTCCGACTTGTTTGCATTTTGTAGAAATGCAAACAAGACCTCTGTTCAAATCGACCTATACAACAGGACTTAGACTGGAGACCCAGTTTAAGTTAGACCAAGAGCCAGTTAAAGCTGAGGTTTACAGTGGAATTCGGGCCGTAAAAGTAGAGAGGTAGATAGAGACAGATAGGCACACGCTCCAGCAACAAATGCAATGGTCAATTTTGTACACTAAATGCCCAACTTAAACCTCAGATCAAACGCTATACTTAAAGATAAACTTGAGTTCTGGTAATGCGATTGCATTGTGAAAGAAAAGGTGTGGAATGGATCAGAAAAGTTGATCATATAGCATGTTAGTAATGGTGTATAATGCAAGGTTCTGGAGTCATCAAAATCATCATAAATTTGGCAGAGTCTTGGTAATTAAGTAACTATCACTTACACAGAAAGATGTATATGGGACAATTGGTGTCGGGGCTAGTACTACCCTGATTTCCTTATCTTTCTATGCTCATCACTCAGCCAGTATACATTTTCTTCCAAATTGTTTAGCACATGACATTTATTTGTAATCTTGAACATTCAGTGTAAGTTTCGTTAGATTCTGTGAGAATTCATTTTCTTTTTTTTACCAGAACTCAAGTTTATCTTTAACCCTCTATTCTGATAAACTAAAGCCAAGAGCAATTGATTTGTTGCCAGAGAGAAAGAGAAATAGATAAAAAAAAGAGAGATAGAAATAGAGAGAAGGGGGCAGCTCTTCTTCTTCCATTTGAGTATATCCCTCTTTACAGAGTTGTCGTACTATACTGGGGTGTACAGGGTTCAAGAGAGAGCAGACATCTGTTGGTGTTTATCAACATGATTGTAGTGTTTCAAAAGTATAAAGATAGGGGAGGGGGAGGGATGATAGGGGACAGGACCTGTATAAATAATTATTGAGTGATGACCACAGCATGTCCATGAGCTATGATCATGTATTGTATTGTATTTATTAAACTTCATTGATGTACATCAATATTCTGTTTGGAAACATATTTATCATATCAATCAATTTACAATGTAATGTAACAAATCAACATTATGTTTGTAAACATATATACCGTGTAAATCATGTTTATCAAGTATGTTGGCCCAGAGAGAGAAATCAGAGAACTACCCATGTTGAGTACAGAGTGGACTAAAACTTTATATTGGATAATATATATATAATATATAATCCAGGCTCCTTTCATGCACTTCTCATGACAGATTCTCATCAACTCTGAAGGCATCATTGAGACAGATCAGTGGATACAGTTCTCTGATGAGAGATATTGAGACTCTAAAGAAAGAGAAGTACTCCTCCGCCAATCAGAGCCATGAAAAGTCCCTGCAAAAGGTAAGGGGATGCATGTCCACCCCAATGAAAATAATTTTTTGTTTTGTTTTTGACAAAGGTGGAAAAGATCAGTGAAAGTTGAAGGAAAATCTGATTGATTAAAGGTAAAGACCAGTATTGGAAACGCCCCAATTTAAAAAAATGAAATGGAAGCTCTTATTACCATGTGAAAGAATATATTTTGACTAATACATGATGATAACAATTAAATTTGCTGGGAAACCGCCTACTAATTGATATATTTGGTAAATTAGTTTATCTATTGGTATGTGAGAGATTAACGCACGTGTCGCGCATGTGTGTGTAGTCCCATATACATCTTTCTGTGTACAGTGCTTGTAACTTTATGAAGACTGGGCCAAATTTCTTATAATTTTGATGATTCCAGAACCTTGCAGTACACACCAATACTTATATGCTAGATGATCAACCTTTTCTGATCGATTCCACAACGTTTCTTTCACAATGCAATCACATGACCATAACTGGTCTTTATCTTTAAACAAAATTAGCATCTGATTTGATGAAGTGAAATGACATTGCCACAAACTTTGAGTGCTGGCAGGGTCCCTGGACCATCTACTGAGCTGTGACATGCTGCATGACACATTCACCGAGAGGGACCGGTCAGAGGCAAGCGTCATGGCTCTAATTACTTTGTCTACACGTACAGATGCTTGCAAACAGTAGTGTGCTGACTCCAAATGAGGATGATTGGTGAAATCAAACTTCATTGAATATTGTAGCCCTTCCCAACACGAATTCATACATTATGTCATTTGATTTTTTTTTAGTTGTGGGATCTGATGATGCCAAACACCAAATTGGATCAACGCATCACAAAGCAATGGGGAGAACTTGGTTTCCAAGGCGATGACCCAGCAACAGACTTCAGAGGGATGGGTAAGTATTATTCAGCATGTAAGATATTTTAGTTTAAAGAGACCAGTCACTGAGAAATGTTTTTATCTGTATATATGTATGGTTCTATGCTGATATCCTGCATTAAGAATATCAACTTCAAATATGAAGAGATATTGGGAGTTTAAGAAAGGAAATTTCACTTTAAATAATGGTAAACAAACTTCAAATGCAACGCATACTCATGGTTTTGTCCTCTCTGTGATTACATCTCTTTTTTCTTTTGTTTACCCTTTAAACCAAGATAATTGAAGAGTTTGACTAGAATTCACGTGTATACCCTTCTCCCTGGCACACTGTGATAAATTTGAGGTTAATAGATCATTAGTGTCAATGTCATCTAATGTTTAGGGTATTATGTCTAAGTGAAATTTTCCTATTCATGTTTCTTTCTCTCCCTTATCATGTTACAGGAATCCTTGGACTGGACAACTTAGTGTAAGTGTCACAAAATTTTCTCTTTATTTTCAATCTTTCAAACATCTCTACTTAAGGAATATTAAGTGGGACAAATACTCTAAATGTACCTCTTACGTTTGTTTAAACAATGACTACCATGTTTGTTGTAGCTAGAAGAAGCATTATAGCATGTGAGCAATCTTCCTTAAGAGGAAGGAAGGAGGAAACATTGAGTCATGCGGTTTCCTCTATATGATTAGATTAAAACTTGTATACAGATTGGTCACTGATTAGACATTGTTTGCTATATAGAGGGCGCAAGTAGCTATAAGTAGTGCAGTGGGGCTCTGAGGTATCCGTGCTTGGGGGGAAGTTGTCATCCTGCAAGCTTGTTGAAAAAAGTCCTGAAATCACTATCATCAACTGTATGCTTTCAAATCCTGTGATACAATTTTTGTATCTTTTATTTATTCATGCTTAATAATGTCATTAAAAACGATTACATTGACAGCTCTCAAATAAATTTATACTGTCTCTCTCATAACCATACTGATGTATATTGTACCCATGTGCTTCAAATTTTCCAACTTGTAAGAGTTGTAAAAAGTGTAAGATAATTCCAAACATGTATTTGATTGTATCCTTGCACATGCAGGTTTTTTGCTGAGAACTACAATGGAGAAGCAAGACAAACATTGATCCACTCACAGCATCCTACACTATGGTAAGATTACAACACTCAACAGTATTACTACATTTTGTATTCTCACTTCTCGCCCAAAACAATGATAAAAGATGAGATGATGAAATGAACATTACTGCATTCCTTTATGTGTGGCTCTGTCAAACATGTATGAGTTAGTTTTACTTGCACATAATTACAGTTGATTATGCCTGTATTAAAGTAATAATAATAATATTTAATTTTTATATAGCTCTTAATACAAATGTCTCTAAGCACTTTACAAATATACTATTACCCCGGTCATTGGATTCAGTGCTTGCCCGCACACACTGTGTGCACGATCTCCACTCCCTGGGGAGCATTCCAGCCAGGCGTTACTTGACGCTCAAAAACTGTTTGACCAACAATGACGGCCGCATCCTACCAGGTACTCATTTGACACCTGGGTGGAGAGTAGCAAGTGCAGGTTAATATCTTGCCAAAGGATATGAGTGCTGTGTCGGGATTCGAACCCTCGACTTTCGCATCTCCAGTCAAGCGCCTTAAACCACTCGACCACGACACTCCCATGATAATGAATTTGTATTTCTATCTCTTCATGTATGATCAGGTACTCGTATGCTATAGTCGGTATCAACTTGACCAGTCTGGTGTACGATCTACTCAAAGATGGACTGCTCAGGGAACATTTCTACTATACCATTACAGGAGAACCAGCTATATACCATTTTCATAGGATATATTGTAAGTATCATTCACCTCATATAATATAGGTGGCTAAACATTAAGAGGGATGGGACTGATGTAGGACCAAATTTTGCTGAATGGACCACACAGGGATTATTTCTACTATATATACCATCACAGGAGAATCCGTGGGATGTATTTTAAGCAACCTTCTCCATTTCTGATATTCAAAGAGGGGTGTTGCTCCTAGAAAATTATGAAGGAAATGTTAATATTGGACCAAATTTGTTGACTGATAATACAGACACGTCCATAGATTTTAAAGATTGACTGTTAGAGCATGGGGACACTTTGTATCTTGAACAAATTGTTCAAGGGGCAAAATGTCCTCAGATTTTTTATTTCCAGACAAGTTTCAAAAAATATATTGATTGAAGAAAGATGTCACATCGCCATACCCCTCACTTCAAGAAGATGTTCATCTTCAGTATATGGTGGTTAATCTGAAGGATTAGAATTGCATGATCAATTATGATCAGTTCTAGTCAGTTGTTTTCGAAACACAAAAGATTTGTACTTTTGGTAATCAGGATCTAAGCATTCATATTGACACTTTCCTTTCAGATTTATTTATCATTCGTTAATTCAGAAGCAAAATGACACTTGTAATGAATTACTATTTATCCAAATGACAAGATAATATTAGGATGTGGTTTATTAAAAGTGTGTTGATATTGACTCAATTGTTTTCTCTATTATCTACAGGTCAAGTGTTCACTGAATTTGATCGCTTCTGGTTTGCGGAGAAACCTAAGAGTGTGATGGAGTTTGGAAGTGTACGCGACAAATTTGAGAAGAAGGTCGTTGGTTTGCTGATGAAGAATGATAATGCCATTCTTCATAACAATTACACAGGCATGTCGTGATGCCAGGCTGGCAATAACAAGTATGGAGATAAGTGATAAGATATGCTTAGGAAATTAAGCAGACTGAGCTCATAAGCAATGATAAGCAATGACGGACATGCCACTCATAGTGGCATACATGTAGGTAGTGACAGATATATCTCTTGATTTTTACTGCATATATGTATATGTACACAGAGGCATGTGACTATACTTTTATGACACATCATGTAGTGGTATTCATTTTAATCATGACTTTCTGGGTGTAATTTTGTAGTTGATTGTTACACCCCCACCCCGGCCCTCATGATGCATTCATTTTTCAATGTATTCACATGGTGACCAATGCTTGAATTATTATCCTAGTTGTGATTTTGCGTGTTCCATTGTAAAATGAGACCGTAAGAATTCATTGATGTAGCCAAATGCTGGTTTATAATTTCTTGTCTAATAACATTTTTTAGAGTTTCATCAGATTGCTACATGCCTGTAACCGCAGGGTATCAAAAACATGTATTGTCCTGTTTGATTTTAAAATGTTGTGGGCTCATTTTTTCCACCTACAAATGTGATATGGCCTTAGGACTAGAGTATGGTATTCTATTAGCATGACCTTTGAGTTGATTTTGCAAGGATATTCTTTTCAAATACCGGTAAGTGGTAATACCTGCTGTTGGATATTGTTTAAGCTCCTACAAGGCTTCAATTAGGTTCTTCTTACTGCTGTGACTGAGTCCTGAGCAAGCACCATGGTGTCATCCCAATCTTACCAATGCTTTTCTTATTTGACAGTCTGTGTCAGGCTGACAGCACTTTTTTCTTGTCTTTGTAATAATGGTATACTGGTACATGTATTTTTTAAAAATTTAAACCCTGTCCCTTGATGAGCGGAGGGCTGGTTGGTGAGCGGAGAGCGGTATGCAATTGTACGTCATGCATGAATATGACTAGTGCAATAGTCATTAATTAAAGGAGTAATGAACATCAATGAACTTAATTACATGTTACATATACTATACAAAGCATGGAAAAGCAATAAGGGGCAACACAAATATTAACATTTCATAGGAATAAGGATTATCATCAGAGTGACTCGATCTGTCAATGCTGTGACTTATATTTCATCCTATTATGTGGTGACCAATTGTGTATCAAGAATGCATCTTTCTTGACTTGCATTTAGAACATTTAGTTTTGCCTATATGAGCAAGTTCTCTATGGACCAAATATGAATTCATTGGAGTAAAATAAAAGTGAAGGATATATGTAATCATGTCAATGAAACTTTTTTCAGCATTTGTATACATGTTGTACATGTTGCCAGAATTCGTTATTTTATGCATTTGTTGAGGAAAAGTTTGACTGTCTCAAAAGTACTTCATGTGTTTTGTCAAGTGGAAAGAGTGTGTGTAAAGTTAGATGTATGCCATGCAACTCAACTGTTCATGTCAATCAAAGAGAGAGATTAGACATATCTAGAGTATTCACTTCAAACACAATATCACTGACAGATTTATCCATTTTATTACCAGCAGCAAATTCAGTACTGGCTTTCAAAATAGTTTGATGTGCATGTAGTTTTAGCGCTTGTCGACAGTGCTTGAGATTTGTGAAGTTTTATACACCAGATTCCATTTCTCTGTGTCGTAGAAAATATGCAGACTTTTTATCCATTGACTAGTGAATTATCATATTCCACATATGTTTAATACAGAAACCACCCATTTCCATAGCGGCAGTGGGTTAAGTAAAATAGGCTGCTATTCATAAAGACCTACAAAGTTAAGTTCAGGTTAAAACCCAGGCGTCCCACTGATATATGGAGCGCCAACCTCTGTATCCTAGAAAATTACTGTCTATAATCAAATGAATAAACAATTGTGCAATTATGAAACCAATATTTTCCAACTTCTTCATACTTTGAAGATTATTTAGCGGGTGAATTGCATGTACATACCAACATCTCAATCCTTCCTGTGTATAGTACATTTATATTGATTACAACAACAAAAAATATGTGTCCAGATAGGCCTTGGTTATTTTGCACCCCTTCTCTTCTTCAAAGATATTAGGGTACTTCTCCGTCGACTGATATTTTCTTCTCCAAAATTATTCTATAAATACATGTACTCCTGTTTGGGAGGTTATAATAGGTTCATTTTGTATATCATAATTCAATTAATATGTAGCTGACCGTTCCTGTTCATAGTGCTCAGTATGCTCCAATAGAAGGACAAATAAAATTCTTGTTGAGAACTCTTTCAAATATTGCTTACAATCCTCTTTCGACTCTTCGAGCATCTTTCAGTACCTATTGCACACCTTCAGTGAAATGACTCGATGGACTTTCTAACATTCTAGCTATACATAAACCATTTCAGGGTTCTACATAGTCTACATGTACAAAATGATTAGCTTTTTACCATGAAGCATATCCTTAATCAGCAGGAAAAGAATTAGGGGCCAGAATCTGGTTTTCAAACCTTATGTTCATATGGATTTGTGTTGGCCTTCATACCCGTTAGCATATGCCACAATTTTAAGGCTTGAAATTACCCAATTCACATATAGTAATCATTTTGACTTACTATCAAGAGGCACCAGGTTACTGATTCATCATTATTGATGGTGGTTAACAGGAACAAATGTCATACAGGCGATTCTAGCCTTAGCGAGTCTTTTGTCATGATGTGACCATCATTACAGATGCAAGAACTTGTTTCTCAGCATACTATATTACAAGGAGATCTGTTTAAATGTTATGGATGAATATTATGTTCATGCTGGTATCATTAATTGCCAAATTGTAACTAACTATATTGATTTGAAATGAATCAGATTATTATGAGCAACAGCCCTAAGCAGCTGCTCAAGGCTGATATTGTCTGTTTTTACAAAGTAATCAGATATTTACATTATAGTACAAAAATCAAAATACACAAGTAATATATCAATGGTAACATCTCACAGCAATGTTATGTAACATTTTGAAATGTACCAAAGATGTGGATAAGTATAGTTCATCAAAATAATTTAGGCAGTGCCATTAAGTATTTAATAATAAATCTAATTGAGCATGCTCAAGAATATTATATAGAATTTCCTTAGTCTTTGTCATATTGCAATGTTAGTGTATAAAAATGAAGAACTGGCATTTATTTTTGTGGAAAAAAGGGGATGCACTCTATGTCTATTATTATATTGTGTTTATCTTTTACTAAAGACATTCTCCTTGAATCAAGCTTTGTCATTTTAGAAAATTTCATAATTACAGAGTTGCATATTTTGATTTCAGAAGTAGGAAAAGTTTAAAGTTACTATGTAAATGGTGGCATTTCCTAGTTTGTAAAAACATACAAGCTTGGCTATACACTTATCTCAACAATACGTAATATTCTTTCGGCTATCTGTTATTTTCCGGGAGTCTTAAAATTGTACTCTAATGCATATGTACAAGTGAAGCTTCATCTACAAAGTTTAGTCGTAAATTATTTCTATCTTGAATACAGATATTGAAATCATGAATCATCTGTTGTACATTTTCTTTTCAAGAAAGATGTTGTTTGAATATACTCTAGAACCTTGTCAATAAAACTATCAATTTGATATTGAAGTGATGTTTCACGTTGTGTCATTTAGAGTGTATGAAGGCACCTTTAATTAATGCCAATTGTGAGTTTTCTGTTCTGAATTTGTGATCATGCAGTATGAAGATTGTTTAGACCAGTAAAATGATAACAAACTTACAACTTCACAATCATCACTGCCACCATGTCTTAATTTGCAAGTGTTTTCAGTTTAAACAATAGAATATCTCCTAAGCTTGTGTTGTGCAAACTCGAGTTTCCCTCAAAAATTGACCATGAAGAAATAAATCTGGAACTTCATGTCCTGAATGTAGGAGTTTGTATATATATCTCCTATGCCCATCGTCTCAACTTTGGATCTAAAAAAAATGTTAAGATTTATTCTCATCTGGCTATGAAACACATTCCTTAGTGATTGAATTATCAAAACAATAATGTACTAACAAAACAAAACAAAATCAAATTCCTCCAATCATTACCTTTTAATCATTAACATACTCGACAGTACAGATCTTCTACCAAGGGAGTAGTGGTTTCCTGCTATGACATTGCAATATATTTCGTTCCCCCCCCCTCCCCCTCATTAAAAAAAAAAATGAAACAAAATAATAAACAGACCCATTTCTGCTTGTAACAGGCACAGTACAAAAGAGAACCATTCAATATATGCAACACATGGAATACATTGTGTAATAATACAAACCAAATACGGGCAACTTTATTTGACATCGCATACAAATAATGCACATATACTGTATTGAATGTTTTTTCTGTTGCCACAAAATCAATGTAAATAAAGCAAATGAAAAGAAGAAAAAAGATGGTTTATAACATGTGTTCCTTGATTATTAAAAGCGTGCTCTTGCTAGGGTACTTTATGAAATATAGTCTGTACACTAAGTCATTGGGAGTCAAGCAAATACCTGCGCATGTACGCAGACAACAAGTTTTCGCAAAGTTCAGTTAGCATTGCCAAAAACCCTTACTAGAAAGAAGACTGAACTTTCTAAAGATGTCTCATAATTTTCCTAACATGAAGTAAAAGTAATGTAACTGGAACAAAAATAATTACATTTTACAATTCCTTTACACACCAAATATCTTATAATAAATGATGTATGTGGACATGTTTTACTCAATTCAACTGGTATATAATGTCAAATCATGTACAAAAAACATAAATGTAAAGATTTAGATGTAAACGGACCATAACATATGCAACTATTTCTGATCCATGGATGCTTCTTTTGTACATGTAGATATGCCTTTGCAAATTGAAATGCCAGTACCAATATTGTATACTGCAGAAGCAGGCACAGAATTCAAATCAATTAAAAGAAATGGACCTATATATTCAGTAATGTGAGCTTTAACTGTGAATTGGTAAATATTTTGGGATAAAAATTAGTTGCAAACAAAAAAACTGACTCAAAAAAGTAAACATACATGTAGTGTAAATTGAAATTAACTTTACATAAATCTAAAGCTAAATTCAGACTTGGTTTAACATAAATAGTGAAACTCCTATCAATTGGTATATGAAAACCCATTACCCCTTTGTTCAAAATATCTTTTTTTAATGTCTTAAAAATATATAATCATCTCAACTGCATCTGACAAATTTAAATACACCCTTAAATCACGGAACTCGACAATGCATACAAAGTGACATGCTTGATTTTCACCCGTTCCCTACTGTAAATACTGTGCCTCTGTCACTTAATGACTGAACCTCGTTCATCCATCATTCCTGTTGTGAAATCTATAAGCACTTTATCAGATAAGCATTACACAATTAAGAAGAAACAAGGAAAATAAAAAATTAGCCACTGTTCTTTGGAACCTTCTTTTATATCTAACTACCGGTACTGACAAATATAGGTTACCAAACTGATTTTGTTGTTGTTGAAATTTGTAAGCTTTTTACACTAAGCTCCATTCCTTATCCATGTTACTTTCAAGACTATATTTACAACTGTACAGAAAGAGATGACAGATGATGGGACTAGATATCCTGATGTAAACATAACGACCAAGAAGCGTTGAGAAATAGGACATTGTGATCATCAGCGTCCATACCTGTCATATAAAAAAATGTGAAGAGAAAAGAAAGGAATGTGACAACTATGGTTAGGAAGTTCTCTATCGCTTGTTCCTATTTCTATATCAACAGATACAGAGTAACAATATGTGGCAATTTGTTTGAAGGCAAATAACAAAGATTTCTGGGTACTTTTTAATCCACTATTCCTAAGAAGTACAATGTCTTCACTTTTGTTTCATTGTTTAATATATGGGCTAACAGGATTTATTCATAATAACTAAAAGCTGAAATTTATGTTGAGTAAACCGTTTTGATAAACGAACATTGATCAACAAACTCTCAAAAGGATTCTCCTTTTATTGACTGAAAGTAAATATAATGTATTTTCATCATCATACTGAAGACAGGCTTGCTTTCCTACTTTTTTCTCCAAAATTCCAACATACTATCCTTATATAATGGCATGTATTAATATTTTGATTTAAAGAAAGTAGCAACACTGTATTAACTTACTTTTGAAATTCCCACTCTCTGTTGTCTAACGGACACACTTGTCTGGTCTTCAACCATCTTGATATGCAGTGAAAATGGAAGGCATGCTGGAAAGAAGAAAAATAGCACAATCATCTATAATGCATATTAGTTGGGGTTGATGGGGGCAATATAGAGGCAGGTTGGTGCAGATTCTTCTAAAAGTACCAAATTTGGCCCAGATGTTGACCATCAGATCATACACCATTTTGGTTAAATCTAAAATGGACGCTAGATGAGCTGGAAGTCAATTGTATTTTCAAACAAAAGGGGCACAATCATGAGATTCTCTTGAAGTATTACGTTTTAATACAAGTATAGAGAATTTGATTATGATGTTATTTCATTAATTCGATGTCAAGAAGGGTGCCCCAGTGGTCGCCATTTTGGTCAAATCTAAAATGGTCAAATCCAAAATGGCCGCTAAATGAGCTGGAAGTCAACTCGAAAATGGACTGGCAGACGGAATAAATAAACAGGTTGTTCTGTTGAGAAAAAAGAAAACCAAGCGTATTCACCAGATACAACCATATCCAAAGTGTACCTGTAGATTATGCATATTTAGTAAAAGGGAAGTGGACTTTTTCACACTAGTACAGGCAGTAGAGGCACTGATTTGAATTCTTTAAATATAAGTAAAACTCATAAGGAAATATATTGCTCATTAGGTACATCTAAAGTAAGATGTAAGATGTCTTAAATGTAAGAAGACACAAATGTATATTTCGAGTGTGTCCCTGCTGTTTTTACCCTGTGGTACCTACACCAAACCCCAAAGAATATTATTGACAGTTTTGGTTTGTCCTTAATACCATCAAGAGTCTAAGAGGCTACTTACGTTACACACACCCCATGCTACTGTACATTCTTCTGAAGTTGCTGATGCTTGGTTGGCTTGACATTCTATGCCTGGAAGAAAACAGGTTGAAAAACCCAAACCGTAAGTAATGGGAAGCAAGATCATATGGGATATGAAAAGAAGTATGGAATCCCTTTGAAATTACTCTTCTAGTTATCACGTATTCATGATATTTGTACTGTAATACAAAAGAAGTCTCCATATTCTCTGATATTGAAAATGAACAATGATTAATAAATCATTTATTATTTCAAGTTAACAATTTTTCTCAAAACTCTTAGGGGTGATTTTCCTTCTAATTATGCATTGTAGTAAAAAACCTTACAGATTACAAGACATTTCAGTGGAACGTGTTTCCTTGTTGAGAAAGAGGGGCTCAAAACGTTATCGTCTCCATAGGTTAAAGACCCTATTCTGATGAAAATACAACTTTATACCCTTTATAGTTAACAGTGTACACAAGCAACAAAGAAAGAAGAAAATGGGAAATAAGAAACATCCTGATAAAGGATTGATGTATTGAGCGCTATATAAACACAGAATATTATTTGTATTTGTATTATTACTGCAATTTGTTTGTGTGTCTTGTTTAGCGAGTCGTCACTCCATATTAATGCTCTCTGCGGTAGTACTGAAGAGAGAAAGACTAATTCAGAAAATTCAAATGTACGTACATGTACATGTATGTTCAAGCAGACTATGCAGTATAATAATCTTTGATTGTATTCATACAACTCATTAATTTATCATAATCTATTACTTTTGAACACTTAAATAAATATTATCTTTGATATAATAGGATGAAATTAGGAAATCAACAACATATCAAATAAACTGATGGGTGTATACTTACACAAGTCCATAATATGATTTCTGCAGATTGCACAGTTATCTACAACTATATCCCAGGCCCATAATGCTACAGCATTCCACTGAAAAGAGAGAGGGAAACAAATCAAAGCACTAATTAAAAATTTTCACGGGCAGTGCACCGATATGATCATGGATGTTGTAAGCTTACATGTACAGTACATGTCCATCAAGCATCACTAGACCATCTTGGACTTGGATTTGTGTAGTTAACTTCTTTCCTACTCCATAGCCCTTAAATGGGAATTAACCTCTCGATTATGAAGCATTATTACTGGTTTGATACAATGAGAAGTTGATCCTGTAATCCTTGGTCACTTCTTCAGGGTTGGCTCGGTTCTTCAGTCTCCGACCGATACGGAATCAGCGAGAAGTCAGTTTTTTGGTAATGTAAATGGCATGTTAGCTCATTATCATCTGGAACATGTGGGAGGTATAAAGCAACTTTTTATCAGTCCGATATCAAATGTTCACATTTTGGGTTAAATTCTTGACTAATTTTAAAGTGCTTTGCATTGTATATGCATATGTATAAGAAGTAAGAAGAGTCCACAAGCTTACTCAGAAGTTTGCAAGGTTCATCATGTGCGGGGAATTGGAATGGGGATGGGTGATTACGAACGCAATCTACTTAGTTTTAAATTTGGTTACATCACTCTCAAGAGTATTTTTCCTAAAAGCGATGACTTATAATATACACTTTCTCACGGGATTCACGGCAAACTGAAGCACAAGACAATTACATACCGTTCCGACGGTCGGGTGCGGGCGCGCGCGTGTATTAAGTTAGCGGCTGTAAGTAAGTTTACAGTCGCTAACTGAACACACACGCCCGAACCCGACCCTCGTCCTCGGGACGGATGTAATTGTATTGACTATTGTGCTTCAGTTTGCCGTGAATCCTGTGAGAAAGTGTATATTATACCGGTAAGTCTTCGTTTTTAGGAAAAATACTCTGAAAAAGATAAGAAAATTGACACGAAACAGGTATGATATCGACTTTTAAATCATGACCGGCTTTACTTTATGAAAATTTACATCATTTTGGGTATGTTTTAGTAGGGTATTTCCACCCTGGAGTTACGGGTCAAAATTTGGATAACCTTCTGAACTAGCGCCCCAAGACCATGCAATGAATGATTCACCATTTGTTAACAGTTGCAGTTTCACACACGTCACACGGCCATTCACTCATCAATGCAATGCCGCCCCGCGCCGGTGGACAGTGGTGTGGACTTTACTATGTAGACTAGGCATTGTAGGGCAGTGCAACTCAAAGTCAAACTCATGGAACTGCAGTGCAAAAAAAAGGTTCTGTAGAAAATAAGACTGCCTTCTTTAACACTTTAAAATCTGATTATATTTGAGTCTTATCACATAGTTATACAATAATATGATGATTAGTAGAAGTACAACATACCTTCTTCACTTCAAATCGTTTCTTCTCGCTTTTAGCACTGCTCGAAGATGAGCTTGTTGATGGAGGGTCGACGTCCATTGCTGTGGCCATTATTCATTAAATGATCGCTAGTTGAATATCGGTGCAATCGCTATCGGGCGTGTTGAAAAATGTTGAACACTGTGCCGCATGCCAAGTTAGTTGAGCATTTTGTTCGTAATTCCTCTCTCTAGAATTATATCTTAACCATTAAAAGTCATGCTTACCATTCTTTTGTCGCCGATAGAGATATGATTTTTCCTCTTTTCATAATATTGTTAATAAGTATAGACTACCGGTATAAGTAAAATAAAATAAAAATAGAAATAATAATGATAATACTAACAATAACAATAATAAAGATAGAATACATGGTTAATTGTATATATAGCACTCATCACTGCACGCAGCGTGGGGCTCCAATATGAAACATAATATGCAGGCAAATTTGTTGATCCCTAATTGGAACTAATATTTAACTTTTATAACCATGTCTGAAGAAAAAAAAAATTAACAATTATGTCCGTTAATGATTTGTAAACATTTCATACACTCTTTCTCCTCTTGTTTTCATTGCAATAATGATAAGCATTCTCTATATTCTTGCTTTGAAGTTGAACTATGCATAATTAATGCATTTGAGTCAATTCACAGGGGGCAGCTTAAACAAGATTTGAATTGAATGGTTATATATATTGCAACAGATCGATAGACTCCAATTGTGAATTGTAACGGATATGTAGATGATTCTGTATGCTACGTGATGTTACTCAATATATATAGTTTCTCTTTCTCTCTCTCTTTCTCTAAATATATATATTCATATAGATGGACATATAGTGAAAAAATGTGCAGGACATTTTTTAGTGTCCTGTTAACGATTGAACAATAGAATTACTGACTCGATCTATGTACATTTGCAGGCAAAATGTAATGCCTCCCAATAATCAATAGGTTTAATCATTGGTTTAATTAATTAGTTATTTTGTTTTTGAATTTAGGGTTAGGGTAATATACCAGTTTTTATTATGTCCTGTTAAATTAAGATACTATGTTCCTTTTGCATGCAGCCAACATTCTGTAGAAGTTTGCAGGAATCATGAATATATCACATGATGTCCTATATCTGTGGAATAAACATTATCAGTGTCCTAGTAAGTGTTCAAATTATGCACTGAAGGAAACCTGTATGAAATGAGTTGTTATTACAGGTACATGAGCATTTGTCTATATCAACAACCCACTACTTGTAATGACCTAAATTAAAATGATTAAATCTTTGTGCAGCACAAAATGTACGACCATTCAGTAATAGGGTCTGAAAATCAGACTATTACTTAGTTAATTGCAATCAATTAATTCGATTCGACAACTAATGGTCGTTATTTTCCCACTAAAAGCCATTTTCAAGCCCTTTGTTTTGATGGAAGTTCTAAATTGTTATTGTCTTTCAAATGTTGTTTACATTTAATCTTTTCATCATGTCCTGACAATGGGACATATGTAACATTTAGTGTTATATATGGATGTCCTGTTGATACAACATATAGAGTCATATATATATACACACATGAATATATGATATATAAATATTTCATATTAGCTATATATGAATCAATAGGAAAAAATATCACAATATCTCAACAAATTTAATTAATGATATCATTTATTTCTGACTAGCATCACCATTTTGATAATTTTCAAATTACATTCCTTTTTTTTCATCACAGATATAAAATCTTTGAATATCAATATGAATTCATTATACAAGAGACATTATTGATAAATCATTGATGAACATTTACAATCATTTTGAATAAATGCTGTACTCAGACAATAATAAACACATACACTGTACAATGACCAATCGACACATACCGTACTTCATAATTCCAGCTTTCATTTTACCACGATACATTCTGTGGTACATGTACAAAAATAAACAATTTGTATTATGCCAGCAAACTGGATACCGGTATTCACTTTAATTTTACATTCAGAAAACATCTAACAATGATCTTGGTAAACGAGTGGATTGCCTAAAACCTGTCTGACATAGCAATGCATCATTCATATGCTGTAAAGGAGGCCGCTACCTCTGTAATGCAAATCTTTTTACATGTATATATAAAATTTGATCTTGTATCTGGTTGAATTATACAATTCGACAAGATGAAAGAACAGTTGACATTATAGAAAATACAAAAGTATTAAACCAAAGTTGTGTTTCTTTCATAGAGTCATCAACTATCCTATAGAAATACGCAAGAAATATATGCGTCATGAATGAAAAACAATTATATGAATAGACAAGAAATTTCCCTGAGATTAAAAAATTATACCAAGCACAACACCAAATAGAAAACAATATAATGTTAGCTGTATAATGATATGAGATTTGCTTCCAAATCATGATGTCCTTCAAATACATTTAAAATAAAGGAATGCTCAAGACTTTATTTCATAGGTAAGAGTGAAACTAAACAAGTAATTAGCAAGCAAGCTAGGAAGCATAACAGCTGGTGGAAGATACAAAGTTTTACAATTAAGAATTTTACATAAAATGAAATAATATCCAGTCTTTAAGAGAACCTGCAAATTTGGCATTAAAATTTGCAAACATAGAAATTATGACGGTCATGATTTATCCATAGGATTTAAAACTTGAACAATCATGTAATTTTGATACAAAATATGGCACTATAACTTTCTTTAGCAATTATGTACACAAATTGATTATATGTGAACGAAAAAGACTTCGTCGGCCGGCTAGCAGAAGGGCGTTAGCGACTCGAAAACTACTTTTAAAATTATTCACATATTTGTTTTATATTTAAACTGCTTTCCGTCCCGAAAATTGGTTTAAAACTTAAAAGACTAATAGAAATGTTATAGTAGGACACGGCCACAATTTTTGTGTGGAAATAAGTCAGTTTTATAAAAGTTAGAGGCAATTTAGTGCTAACACCCTTATGCTTAACGCTTCATGTTTTACCTGAAATTCGAGCTAACGCCCTTCTGCCAGCCAGGCGACGACTTGCTTAACAAGTATCATAAAGGTAATAAAGGAATAAAATATCTTCTCACACACTTGTATATTATCGCCACATAATATTAGATAGATGAAAGGGAAACTACCATGATAAATCTGTTATACTTCTATTTAGAGAGCATCTCTATTGGGGTTACCCCTTACATAAGATTCCTATGATTACTCTACATGTACTAAGTGGAATATAACTTTATATACGGTACATAGTTTATGAAAACTTTGATTGACAACTTGCAAATGTCTTTGGCAAAAATTAAAGACAAACTTGCTTACATGAAAACACAGATGTTGGACCAATTCTTCATACTTCAGGGAGGATGGTTTGAATGAAAGTGCAGTAGAAAATGAACAACAAATGATTAATTGAACATCAAATTCTGTACAAATAAAATGAGACATGTCGTACAGAAGGAAAATTTGAGTATAAAAAAAAATGATAGTAACAGAAATACGAAGAAGATCAGACTAAAAACAAATATGATAAAACAAGGCAAGCTTTGTCTACCCAGCAAGAAATCTTGCATGAGTGATATATACTTTCTGGTTCACAAAATGATCAATAATACAAACATAACAATGTAGACTGATCTTACAGAGTTCCTTGCAACTACATTAAACATTGAAGTCTGGTCTTCATAACCAACAAATAAAACCCTCACACAATAATACTGATTTAAGCACTATAAATGCCTATATTATAGGCCACTATAGGAATACAGTTATATTTTCTTCATGATTTACAAAATGTTCTTTGACTGTAGATCACTTTTCTGCACTGAGAAATTAAGGACTTTGAATATTTGGGCAAATACATACAAATTGCCCTTGGTAACAGATGCAAACAAAATTGTTTGAATACAGCTGAGTATGAGTGAAGCCAATTTTTTTTCTCCAAATTCTCATTGCCAAACTTGTTACTCCTTTGCCCTTGTGAGAAGATCAGGAAGATTCTCAATCTTGAAATCTAGGAGCATCTGCCCATATGCTTTGCCCTAAAGAGAAATAAGAAGAAAGAATTGATTATCGTTACCTCTCAATTAAAAAAAATAGACTTGTATACAGGAAATAATCAATAATAAAGACTACTAGTATTCAAGTGAGAAAGAAAGACATTTATTGCCAGTTGGTATTTAAGTACATGTTCCTATAAAGCAGAATTCAGTGAGAAACAGACAGGCGCTCTTTCCATACAGGAGGTTACTAGTTTGACTGCATGATATTATTCTGCTCTTAACTCTAAATATTACTACTCTTGTTACTGCTACCTCATACGCTACCGTTTCCAAAAGTACTGCCACTATCGATTCCACTGTCCCTTTTAATATCACCAACACAATTTCTAAGTTGACGAAAGATTCACTTAGGAAGTGGTCTACAGACTAAAGTTCGGACAAAAAGTTTTGGTTTTGTCAGCCCTCTGACAACTAGTTGGAAAGTTTCAAGAGACCAAACATTCAAAATTATGTTTCTGTCGGATAGACTTTATGACAACTAGCAGAAAGCTCCACAAGTTTTTAGGTCTAATAGATAAAATTTCTTGGTGATCCTTTAGTCTCATGAATCTTATTGGACATTGGTCGACCACTGCTAATATTTCCAAGACCGAGAAAGCCCTTTAACTTGTGTTAATTGGGGGGGGGGGGGGGGGGGGGACTCAACACTCACCTGGGGATCACTCCTTAGGGAAGTAACACCACCACCACCAAGTGACTTCTTGAGCATAAAGTTAAGGGCATCCAGACCTGGGAGATCATACCTGTCAAGCATAAACACACTCATATTAGTTTATGGGACTACAGATAAGCATCAAGATAAATATTCTAATAAATAAATTGATTGATTGTTCTACCTGACTGCAAAGAAAGCAAGTATAGTGTAAGCGGTTTGTAGACAAGCAACCACTATCCCATAGGCACTAGCACATCTGTTTTTGACAACACTGCTCTATATATATACTACCAAGCCATCATAAGTGCAAGTGCAATATATTAATAAACATCCTACAAATGCTCTCACCTAATGATAACTGAATGATATAACTATAGCATTCATATCTACTTGTTCCATGAGTAAATAGAAATACGTAAATGGACAAAATGAAGAAGAAGGGGGAAAAACACAACAACAAGAATTGTCTCCAGGCTGCCAATCTTCTCCCCAAACCTACAGTAAATTACATGCTACTTTAGGAGTTATCCGTGTATATATGAATACAAAAATGATGAACTGACCTGATGACCAATTCTTCTCCTTCTTCAGATGGCTCGAATACATGCTGGAAGTACTCTTGCACAGCCTGAGCTGTGAGAGCTTTCTTCAGGTAAGGCAAATAGGATGGATGTCTGGCAATCACACCTAGGAAAAGAAAATAATAAAATAATAATTTCAAGAAATTCTATGAAAATCTGCCAAAGTCTCTTATATACAACTTAAATTTGAAGATATTGATTCATTTGCCATCACAACAGAAATTCTTCTTCCACTAAAGCATAACTATGAACTGAGGGTTTGAATCCTAACACGGCACTAATATCCTTTGGCAAGATATTAACCTGCACTTGCTACTCTCCACCCAGATGTTAAATGGGTACTCGGTAGGATGCCACCGTCATTGTTGGACAAATAGTTTTTGAACGTCAAATAACGCCTGGCTGGAATACTCCCCAGGGAGTGGGAATTGTGCACACAGTGTGTGCGGGCAGGCGCGGATCCACGGGGGGGGGGGCCGATGGGCCCGGGCCCCCCTCCCCCCTGGCTTTTTTTTTTTTTTTTTAAATTAAATTAAAAAAAAAAAAAAAAGTTTTCGGGGTCACATACCAAAAAAATAATTATGCATACTACCCCCCCCCCCCCCACTAAGCGAGATATCGGTAGGGTCGATTTTCACATTTTCGGGGTCATATACCAAAAAAAAAGTGATGATCCACTACCCCCCCCCCCCCCCCCCCCCCCCCCCCCTACTGAGCGAGATATTGGTCGGCACGATTTTCACATTTTCGAGGTCAAATACGGAAAAAAAATTATGATCACTACCCCCCCCCCCCCCCCCCACCCCCACTGAGCGAGATATTGGTCGGCGTGATTTTCACATTTTAGGCCCCCCTATCAGCAAATCCTGGATCCGCCCCTGGTGCGGGCAAGCATTGAATCCAATGTCCGGATTATAGTAAATCTGTAAAGCGCTTAGAGACATCGTAGGTGTATTAATCGCTATATTAAAGCGGAATATTGTTACTATTATTAATATTATAAACAAATTTTACAATAATATACACATAACAATAAGTGCAATAGTACAGAATATAAACCCATACCAGACAGGCAATGCAAATGACGTAATTGTGCATATGACATTAAAACAAACTAGAAGAGAAATTTCATGTACATTGACCATTACATTAAACCAAATAATCTGATTAGTTCATCTGTTAGTTTTGCCAATTAAATTTGAACTAAATGCCTCCAATCATTCTGATGAATTGCAAAGGAGGAAGTAATAATCAATCATATTCAAAATCGAAAAGCTTTGATCTTCGACCTCATGAACCTCCTCACCGATATTAGCAGAATTGGCTTTGTCTCCGCTACGAGTGTACGCCAGCTGACCTACATCAAATGTCTGGTCGCCTGTCTCAAGATCACCAATGGGGGCGGGCTCCGGGTCAGAGGATCTGCCCGCTTCTGTCCCAGGGTTGGACAATACAGTGAAGTCTTCCTCTGTGCCGTCAACATCAACTTTCACCTGCAGGTTTCAAGCAGGAATGTGTGGAATTGTGGATACTGTTATTCTTAGCAATAAAAGTGTAACTCCCTTTCATCACTGCTAGCCAAAAATAAGCCTGTAAAAAAACTATATTTAAGTATCAGGGTTTGATTGCAGGAACAAGCAGAAGCATAAAATGAACAGACATCGTATTCTAGTCATTTTGTGCATACATGCAGTTGGGAGAGTTGTACATTTCATCACAATGATATCACCAATTTACCCCTTCAAAATTCCCATATGTATAGTGATCTCAAGTTCTTTTTTTTTTAATCATACCTTTTTATTTTTTATCTTATTTTGTCCAAACTTTGACATATCTGTTTCTCAAAGGTTTTTTCTTCAGGGTAATTTGTTACTAATGTTGGATTTATCTTTAAAACACATGCTGGTACCTTTAATCACTAAAGAAACTAGAGAGGCTATATTGGATTAAATTCTGAGTTGGTACTTACTGGAACCTTGTCCTTGGGGTAAAGGAAGGAGTGGAGCTTCAAGATGGGAGACCTGTGATGGATAGTTAAAGAGAGAGAAATGCTAAAAGTCTAATCTGACTTTAAAATAAAGGTAATTTACATTCCTCTGTGCACAAAAAACTGAAAGTAGAATATTACAGTGGCATACTGAGGAACTATATTGGTATTATTGGACATATGGTGTATACCATGTTGCACCCAATTAGAATCAATTTGGAAATCTAATGTGTGAAAATTGAGAACAGATTATAAGACTACAAATTTAAGATTTAAAAAAAAGAAAACTTGATCAGAATAATATATTTTTTTAAAGTTACATTTCTGAACATAGCCTGTACATGCATGGCATTGACTAGAAATAGGTGTACTGGTATGCCATATTGAAAGATTAGTGTCTCATAAATAATGTGTGAAAGACAAGTACAGTGCTTCCATCTCTTTATGAAACCCTTTCATAATATATGAAGGCATGTAGGGGAAACTTACGTTTTGGGTCTTCCACCAATGAGGCCAGTCAGACCAGGAGCTAAGATTGTATTTAAAAGAAAAGAGATAGAGAGAGGGAAAAGTATAGAAAAGAAAAAAGAGAAATAGAGGAAAATGGTGGGAGAAACAGAGGAAAATTCACAAATAAAGTTAAAAGCATTACAAAAAGAGACAGAGAGGACAACAATAAGACATCACTTTCTAATCTTCAAATATAATAACAGGTCTATTTATAAAGCACAGCTACTATATCAATATACCGGTACTCAGCTACTGCGCTTAATACAAAGTATCATATTACTACCCGGCTGTAGCTGAGCCGCCATCATAAGGCGCTAAAGCATTCAGACATTTTTTTCCTACCCGGTACCCATTTACTTCACCTGGGTGGGGAGTGGCAAATGTAAATTAATGTCTTACCAAAGGACATAAGCGTGGCAGCGGGACTCGAACCACGAACCATGTTAATCACATTTAATTTAAAGTCAAACAAAATCAAGAGAGGGGGGGGGGGGGGAGATAAATTGAAAAACAGGAGAGAATGAGAAAGAGCTTTTCATATAAGCACAATAGAAAAAGCATTGATGACAAATGCAAAATGCTCTGTTACATTGAGACATGTATTGTATGACTTACCCATGCCTGTTCCTGCGGGGGCAAGCTCCATGGCAAAGATCCGTAAGGCTTCTTTCTGAGGATGCTCTACGGCTAGCCAGAGTGCAGCTTCTCTCGGGTTAAGGTCCCTGGCATTAGCTCCATACGTCTCCTCTGAACCTATCATCTAGTATTAAAGGGGTGTAAAGAAAATATATATTGAACTTTCACAAAACAGGATGTTCACATCAAGTTTGGATAAAGAAACATCATATAAGGTAACAAATACAGCACCATATAGTGAAAGGGAGGTACACACTATATACATATTAGGTTAATTCACATCAAGTTTGGATAAAGAAACACCATATAAGGTAACAAATACAGCACCATATAGTGAAACGGAGGTACACACTATATATATATCAGGTTAATAAACGCCTTAAAAGGGCAAGTCTAAAGTCACTTTGTGTTCCATACATTGCCAAGTATTGCAGATAATGAACATACATTGAAATCAAATGTGTCATTTCTCTTCATATCTTGTCTGATCCAAGCTTCAGTAGGGCTATTAACGCCTTGCCTATTGGGACCTGTGCTTTCTGTATTAAGCCTATGGGAATGAGAGAAATCAGTAGTCAACAAGTTTTTAACAAAATAAAATCTCAAGGCTTACGCTAAATTCTGGGAAGGGTAATGTATGATAGCTTGGTCTTTCCATAAAGGAACTCATTTGGGAGTTAAATCAAACCCAAAAGATAAATCTATGATTGTGTACAAACTACAGGACATTCATATGACAAGATATCCCTGATTCTTTACATTACGAAAATTCCTCGTTGTAGCGATTCCCACTTGAGGGCCCTTTACTCGGATATTGTCTCATAGAGTTTGCAAACGAGCCTGGAGAAGGACCTCCCGTTCTTATCACTTTCCTAATCCATTGCCCCTGACGCGCTAATAAGACCCGTCAACAGAGTTTGGCTGAAGAGAAAATGTGAAGAAAAAAAATCCCAAGGTTACAAAAACCTGTGTATTTTTCCCCAAAATTTGTTCTTATGGATAATTATACCCAAAAAAACTTCAAAGCACAAAAATCGGGCAAGTAATACCGGAGATATGATATTAAAAGATTTCAGATTTGACTCGCATCAGGAAACTTTCCCCCTCTTCTTCTCGCGGAGAGAGCTGTCAATCATGTTTCGACCGGCTATTTAGCAGCTGCCTCGGATTAAGCCCTCTTAGCGC
Organism: Strongylocentrotus droebachiensis; assembly: GCA_035222895.1. Taxonomy (NCBI): domain Eukaryota; kingdom Metazoa; phylum Echinodermata; class Echinoidea; order Camarodonta; family Strongylocentrotidae; genus Strongylocentrotus; species Strongylocentrotus droebachiensis. The sequence goes on from JAVYIG010011409.1 coordinate 27,708, forward strand.
GACTGACCAGCTTGTCTGACTGCGCATATTAGTACAATTGTCCTTTTGATTTAATGTTTTATTTAGAATTTGATTTTATTACCAGAAATTCAAAAATGAACTGCTACCTCAAATGCAATTTGTGAACGTGAAAAAATGAACCAGCAAAAGTGGAGATAAATAAGAGATTGTTACATCGTACGCTCATACAGCCGACGCTCATATCCCTGCATGCTCAGCCGCTCCGCTCGAGCGCAGAATTGTCGCATAGAGATCCGGTCGAGGATCCGAGCAAATCGTTCTTTGCTACAACGAGGCATTACGTGTACGTAAATCCCTCGTTGTAGCACGCACGGTCTCATTAGAAAACTGTATGCGTAAGAGCACTACGTGCGCTCAGGCTGGCATCAGAATCAAACTGCTCGGAAAAGGTTGTGTGACAATTTCTGAGCTGCGTGTCTGAGCGATGTATATGTTGTTGAATCGGAGTAGTCTAGTTCCTAGACCTTCGCCGGTTCTTCTCACTTTTGTTTAATAAACCAACCTAATAAAGCAGAATATAGGCGTAGAGTTTTCTCTTTCTGTCTCTGACAATGTTATGTTATGTTTCTACCTTCAATCACCTTCTCTTATGTTATTGTTTGTTTTTATTATTCCATTATTTCCTCTTCCTACAGTTCCGCCTGCGATCAACGTCACACTGATCGCACGCAATTGATCGCGCTCAAAATGCGCGGCTATGAGCGCGATCGCGCGCTCTTGTTATGCGTTATCACTGAATGCGCATACTGTCCTCTACGGCAGAAAAGAGGCGCGATATTCTGTACGGCAGTATTACAAAAGCGCTCGATTCCGTTCAAACCGGCAGTAAAAAGCGGGGATGTTTTAAAAATGACTCTCCCGTTTCAATTTTGTTTTCCTCATTAATACGTTGATTGTTTTCGCTTTTCGAAGATTATCTTGATCATGCATGCCTGCTTTTTTAATTTTATACTTCTAAAGACAATAATTATCGGCAAGACTTTGTTGCCCCTACGGAGATCTAAAACAATAATTATCGGCAAGGTTTTGTTGCCCCTACGGATATCTAAAAACAATAATTATCGGCAAGGTTTTGTTGCCCCTACGGAGATCTAAAAACAATAATTATCGGCAAGACTTTGTTGCCCCTACGGAGATCTAAAAACAATAATCAACGGCAAGGTTTTGTTTCCCATCCGGAGATCTAAAAACAATAATTATCGGCAAGTTTTTGTTGCCCCTAAGGAGATCTAAAAACAATAATTATCGGCAAGACTTAGGTGCCCCTATGGAGACCTTAAAACAATAATTATCGGCAAGGTTTTGTTGCCCCTACGGAGATCTAAAAACAATAATTATCAGCAAGATTTTGTTGCCCCTACGGAGATCTAAAAACAATAATTACCGGCAAGGTTTTGTTGCCCCTACGGAGATCTAAAAACATTAATTATCAGCAAGATTTTGTTGCCCCTACGGAGATCTAAAAACAATAATTATCGGCAAGGTTTTGTTGCCCCTACGGAGATCTAAAAACAATAATTATCGGCAAGGTTTTGTTGCCCCTAAGGAGATCCAAAAACAATAGTTATTGGCAAGGCTTTATTGCCCCTACGGAGATCTAAAAACAATAATTGTCGGCAAGGTTTTGTTGCCCCTCCGGAGATCTAAAAACAATAATTATCGGCAAGACTTTGTTGCCCCTACGGAGATCTAAAAACAATCATCATCGGCAAGGTTTTGTTGACCCTCCGGAGATCTAAAAACAATAATTATCGGCAAGACTTTGTTGCCCCTACGGAGATCTAAAAACAATCATTATCGGCAAGACTTAGGTGCCCCTACGGAGACCTAAAAACAATAATTATCGGCAAGGTTTTGTTGCCCCTACGGAGATCTAAAAACAATAATTATCGGCAAGCCTTTGTTGCCCCTACGGAGTCAATTAAGTGTCGCTGATATTACCGGTTTTATGACAAAAATTAAGCCGACGGAAAGAAAGAAATGAATGAAGAAAATTAATTCAAATATCACTTGCGCTAGAGAAATAAAAAGTGAGAGGGATAGAAGCGAAAACGATGAAATATCGCTGATTTTAACAGCTTTTATGATAAAAGTTCAGCCGTCGGAAATATATAAATGAAATGAATCGCAACTATTACTGGCGCTAGAGAAATAAAACGTGAGAGAAAGAGATTGCTGAAAACAATTAAGTGTCGCTGATATTACCGGCTTTTATGACAAAAATTGAGGCGACGGAAAGAAAGAAATGAATAAAGAAAATATCACTTGCGCTAGAGAAATAAAAAGTGAGAGAAAGAACGAAGCGAAAAACTTGCATATCGCTGATGTTACCGGCTTTTATGATAAGAAATAAGCCGTCGGAAATAAATAAATAAATAAATAAAATTCCGACACCATTCCGGAAGTAGCGAGTCGTTAAGTACCGCATTCTAGCTGGAGGCCAGAATGGGGATTAACAAAACAATGGATTCTGAGTGGGCATTCTGGCGACATTCCAAATGCCAATTGTATAAATCCGTGATGTCATTAACTATTAGGCCTAAAAAATAAAAAGATATTGTGCCTTAGGTGCTAAAACAGGGGTCGGTCGGAAATCTTTTTTTTTTGGTCTTCTTTTCTTTTTTGTTCTCGCCCGTTTTGGGCTGATATTTTTCAGTTTTTAATGTTGTTTTTTTGTTCTCGCCGTCTTTGGGCTGCTATTTCTCAGTTTTAAATACTTTAATGCTTTAATACATGTGTTTCAGCGACATCATTCTATTCATATCTTTTACCCTTATACTAATCCATGATTTACAATGTTGTGTTGAGACAACACTCTCTGCTTCCCAAGCTGACGAAGTTGTTTTCAACTACCTGTAAAACTTGCTAGCAATCTGAAGATTGTTGACAAATTGTACAGGTGGTCCCGGGCACAAAGTGGTCTCTTTACTAACCAAAGAAGGGACCGAAACTGACACAGGAAAAGACAGCCAGACACTTTGGCATGCATGAGGTTCAAATCATAGCCTATCACAAAATTTGTATCTAAACTGGCCCAATTCATAAAATTTGCTCTTCATTCCTGTTTCAGTCCTGGGGATTGTTTCAAGTGTATGTTTGTATCCGTTTGTTAAGTCTGAAATGAGTCAAATCTGACAAAAAAATTAAACAATTCAAATACATGAACCCTAACGTTTGAGATTCGAGGAAACATAATATTGGGACGTATGAGTAGTTTCTGTCATGGGCGGAGATTCCTTTTCGAAAAATTTACAAACGTGTTAATGCAACAGTATATTCTTTTGCGATCAGATGCAATCGCGTAAAGAAAAAGGGTCTAGCGGTAAAAGGCACAACAATAATAATTTTGGTGTAGAAAGCCCGGTCGACAAAGCCTATTCAAATATTTCAAGCAGGTAGATGGAACACAAAATATGTTGTTTGTAAACTTTATAGTGCTATGGGGTACTTTGAAAATTAATCGTCGGATCATTCTCATGGCTCCTCTTTGAAAAGACATGACGGAAGAATGTACACTCAGGTGTTTCGGGGTTGGATTAAACATTTTATGCATCCTCCAAAGATTCCCTTTTTCTTTCAAACACAATTCTTGTCGTTACGGAATATCCCTATTTCTGTGAGAGCATTCGCACTCAAGCAGACTATGAATCTACATTTTGTTATGTCTCTCCAATGTATATAATAGTTTAAATAAAACGATTATCAATCGATCTTTCCTTACTGTAGCTTTATGCTTGAATTTCATTTTAATTATCCACCCCGACCGGCGCCTTCATATTAAGTGGACACTGTTCAGTTATCGCATCCAAAAAAGTTTATTCTGGCCCAGCAAAGATGAAAAATTATAAATGTGGCTGGGGAGAGAGATACGGAAAGCTTGAAAATCCTCTGTACAAGGAACAGAGCGCATACGATCCCATTTGATTGCAACTGATCGCAGCTGATCGCAGACAATAACTGTGTGTTCTGGTTACGTAGAGGCTTGTGGATAGTTCTCAATGTTGTAGGGTAAGTTTGAAGAAAAGAAAAAAACAGAACCCTAACGTTTGAGATTCGAGGAAACATAATATTGGGATGTATGAGTCGTTTCTGTCATGGGCGGAGATTCCTTTTCGAAAAATTTACAAACGTGTTAATGCAACAGTATTCTTTTGCGATCAGATGCAATCGCGTAAAGAAAAAGGGTCTAGCGGTAAAAGGCACAACAATAATAATTTTGGTGTAGAAAGCCCGGTCGACAAAGCCTATTCAAATATTTCAAGCAGGTAGATGGAACACAAAATATGTTGTTTGTAAACTTTATAGTGCTATGGGGTACTTTGAAAATTAATCGTCGGATCATTCTCATGGCTCCTCTTTGAAAAGACATGACGGAAGAATGTACACTCAGGTGTTTCGGGGTTGGATTAAACATTTTATGCATCCTCCAAAGATTCCCTTTTTCTTTCAAACACAATTCTTGTCGTTACGGAATATCCCTATTTCTGTGAGAGCATTCGCACTCAAGCAGACTATGAATCTAAATTTTGTTATGTCTCTCCAATGTATATAATAGTTTAAATAAAACGACTATCAATCGATCTTTCCTTACTGTAGCTTCATGCTTGAATTTCATTTTAATTATCCACCCCGACCGGCGCCTTTATATTAAGTGGACACTGTTCAGCTATCGCATCCAAAACAGTTTAATCTGGCCCAGCAAAGATGAAAAATTATAAATGTGGCTGGGGAGAGAGATACGGAAAGCTTGAAAATCTTCTGAACTACGAACAGAGCGCATACGATCCCATTTGATTGCAACTGATCGCAGCTGATCGCAGACAGTAACTGTGTGTTCTGGTTACGTAGAGGCTTGTGGATAGTTCTCAATGTTGTAGGGTAAGTTTGAAGAAAAGAAAAAAACAGAACCCTGACGTTTGAGATTCGAGGAAACATAATATTGGGATGTATGAGTCGTTTCTGTCATGGGCGGAGATTCCTTTTCGAAAAATTTACAAACGTGTTAATGCAACAGTATTCTTTTGCGATCAGATGCAATCGCGTAAAGAAAAAGGGTCTAGCGGTAAAAGGCACAACAATTATAATTTTGGTGTGGAAAGCCCGGTCGACAAAGCCTATTCAAATATTTCAAGCAGGTAGATGGAACACAAAATATGTTGTTTGTAAACTTTATAGTGCTAAGGGGTACTTTGAAAATTAATCGTCGGATCATTCTCATGGCTCCTCTTTGAAAAGACATAACGGAAGAATGTACACTCACCGTACCAGGTGTTTCGGGGTTGGGTTGAACATTTTATGCATCCTCCAAAGATTCCCTTTTTCTTTCAAACACAATTCTTGTCGTTACGGAATATCCCTATTTCTGTGAGAGCATTCGCACTCAAGCAGACTATGAATCTAAATTTTGTTATGTCTCTCCAATGTATATAATAGTTTAAATAAAACGACTATCAATCGATCTTTCCTTACTGTAGCTTTATGCTTGAATTTCATTTGAATTATCTACCCCGACCGGCGCCTTTATATTAAGTGGACACTGTTCAGCTATTGCATCCAAAACAGTTTAATCTGGCCCAGCAAAGATGAAAAATTATAAATGTGGCTGGGGAGAGAGATACGGAAAGCTTGAAAATCCTCTGTACAAGGAACAGAGCGCATACGATCCCATTTGATTGCAACTGATCGCAGCTGATCGCAGACAATAACTGTGTGTTCTGGTTACGTAGAGGCTTGTGGATAGTTCTCAATGTTGTAGGGTAAGTTTGAAGAAAAGAAAAAAACAGAACCCTAACGTTTGAGATTCGAGGAAACATAATATTGGGATGTATGAGTCGTTTCTGTCATGGGCGGAGATTCCTTTTCGAAAAATTTACAAACGTGTTAATGCAACAGTATTCTTTTGCGATCAGATGCAATCGCGTAAAGAAAAAGGGTCTAGCGGTAAAAGGCACAACAATTATAATTTTGGTGTAGAAAGCCCGGTCGACAAAGCCTATTCAAATATTTCAAGCAGGTAGATGGAACACAAAATATGTTGTTTGTAAACTTTATAGTGCTATGGGGTACTTTGAAAATTAATCGTCGGATCATTCTCATGGCTCCTCTTTGAAAAAACATAACGGAAGAATGTACACTCACCGTACCAGGTGTTTCGGGGTGGGGTTAAACATTTTATTCATCCTCCAAAGATTCCCCTTTTCTTTCAAACACAATTCTTGTCGTTACGGAATATCCCTATTTCTGTGAGAGCATTCGCACTCAAGCAGACTATGAATCTAAATTTTGTTATGTCTCTCCAATGTATATAATAGTTTAAATAAAACGACTATCAATCGATCTTTCCTTACTGTAGCTTGATGCTTGAATTTCATTTTAATAATCCACCCCGACCGGCGCCTTTATATTAAGTGGACACTGTTCAGCTATCGCATCCAAAACAGTTTAATCTGGCCCAGCAAAGATGAAAAATTATAAATGTGGCTGGGGAGAGAGATACGGAAAGTTTGAAAATCTTCTATACTAGGAACAGAGCGCATACGATCCCATTTGATTGCAACTGATCGCAGCTGATCGCAGACAATAACTGTGTGTTCTGGTTACGTAGAGGCTTGTGGATAGTTCTCAATGTTGTAGGGTAAGTTTGAAGAAAAGAAAAAAACAGAACCCTGACGTTTGAGATTCGAGGAAACATAATATTGGGATGTATGAGTCGTTTCTGTCATGGGCGGAGATTCCTTTTCGAAAAATTTACAAACGTGTTAATGCAACAGTATTCTTTTGCGATCAGATGCAATCGCGTAAAGAAAAAGGGTCTAGCGGTAAAAGGCACAACAATTATAATTTTGGTGTGGAAAGCCCGGTCGACAAAGCCTATTCAAATATTTCAAGCAGGTAGATGGAACACAAAATATGTTGTTTGTAAACTTTATAGTGCTATGGGGTACTTTGAAAATTAATCGTCGGATCATTCTCATGGCTCCTCTTTGAAAAGACATGACGGAAGAATGTACACTCACCGTACCAGGTGTTTCGGGGTTGGATTAAACATTTTATGCATCCTCCAAAGATTCCCTTTTTCTTTCAAACACAATTCTTGTCGTTACGGAATATCCCTATTTCTGTGAGAGCATTCGCACTCAAGCAGACTATGAATCTACATTTTGTTATGTCTCTCCAATGTATATAATAGTTTAAATAAAACGACTATCAATCGATCTTTCCTTACTGTAGCTTTATGCTTGAATTTCATTTTAATTATCCACCCCGACCGGCGCCTTCATATTAAGTGGACACTGTTCAGTTATCGCATCCAAAAAAGTTTAATCTGGCCCAGCAAAGATGAAAAATTATAAATGTGGCTGGGGAGAGAGATACGGAAAGCTTGAAAATCCTCTGTACAAGGAACAGAGCGCATACGATCCCATTTGATTGCAACTGATCGCAGCTGATCGCAGACAATAACTGTGTGTTCTGGTTACGTAGAGGCTTGTGGATAGTTCTCAATGTTGTAGGGTAAGTTTGAAGAAAAGAAAAAAACAGAACCCTAACGTTTGAGATTCGAGGAAACATAATATTGGGATGTATGAGTCGTTTCTGTCATGGGCGGAGATTCCTTTTCGAAAAATTTACAAACGTGTTAATGCAACAGTATTCTTTTGCGATCAGATGCAATCGCGTAAAGAAAAAGGGTCTAGCGGTAAAAGGCACAACAATTATAATTTTGGTGTAGAAAGCCCGGTCGACAAAGCCTATTCAAATATTTCAAGCAGGTAGATGGAACACAAAATATGTTGTTTGTAAACTTTATAGTGCTATGGGGTACTTTGAAAATCAATCGTCGGATCATTCTCATGGCTCCTCTTTGAAAAGACATAACGGAAGAATGTACACTCACCGTACCAGGTGTTTCGGGGTGGGGTTAAACATTTTATTCATCCTCCAAAGATTCCCCTTTTCTTTCAAACACAATTCTTGTCGTTACGGAATATCCCTATTTCTGTGAGAGCATTCGCACTCAAGCAGACTATGAATCTAAATTTTGTTATGTCTCTCCAATGTATATAATAGTTTAAATAAAACGACTATCAATCGATCTTTCCTTACTGTAGCTTGATGCTTGAATTTCATTTTAATAATCCACCCCGACCGGCGCCTTTATATTAAGTGGACACTGTTCAGCTATCGCATCCAAAACAGTTTAATCTGGCCCAGCAAAGATGAAAAATTATAAATGTGGCTGGGGAGAGAGATACGGAAAGTTTGAAAATCTTCTATACTAGGAACAGAGCGCATACGATCCCATTTGATTGCAACTGATCGCAGCTGATCGCAGACAATAACTGTGTGTTCTGGTTACGTAGAGGCTTGTGGATAGTTCTCAATGTTGTAGGGTAAGTTTGAAGAAAAGAAAAAAACAGAACCCTGACGTTTGAGATTCGAGGAAACATAATATTGGGATGTATGAGTCGTTTCTGTCATGGGCGGAGATTCCTTTTCGAAAAATTTACAAACGTGTTAATGCAACAGTATTCTTTTGCGATCAGATGCAATCGCGTAAAGAAAAAGGGTCTAGCGGTAAAAGGCACAACAATTATAATTTTGGTGTGGAAAGCCCGGTCGACAAAGCCTATTCAAATATTTCAAGCAGGTAGATGGAACACAAAATATGTTGTTTGTAAACTTTATAGTGCTATGGGGTACTTTGAAAATTAATCGTCGGATCATTCTCATGGCTCCTCTTTGAAAAGACATGACGGAAGAATGTACACTCACCGTACCAGGTGTTTCGGGGTTGGATTAAACATTTTATGCATCCTCCAAAGATTCCCTTTTTCTTTCAAACACAATTCTTGTCGTTACGGAATATCCCTATTTCTGTGAGAGCATTCGCACTCAAGCAGACTATGAATCTACATTTTGTTATGTCTCTCCAATGTATATAATAGTTTAAATAAAACGACTATCAATCGATCTTTCCTTACTGTAGCTTTATGCTTGAATTTCATTTTAATTATCCACCCCGACCGGCGCCTTCATATTAAGTGGACACTGTTCAGTTATCGCATCCAAAAAAGTTTAATCTGGCCCAGCAAAGATGAAAAATTATAAATGTGGCTGGGGAGAGAGATACGGAAAGCTTGAAAATCCTCTGTACAAGGAACAGAGCGCATACGATCCCATTTGATTGCAACTGATCGCAGCTGATCGCAGACAATAACTGTGTGTTCTGGTTACGTAGAGGCTTGTGGATAGTTCTCAATGTTGTAGGGTAAGTTTGAAGAAAAGAAAAAAACAGAACCCTAACGTTTGAGATTCGAGGAAACATAATATTGGGATGTATGAGTCGTTTCTGTCATGGGCGGAGATTCCTTTTCGAAAAATTTACAAACGTGTTAATGCAACAGTATTCTTTTGCGATCAGATGCAATCGCGTAAAGAAAAAGGGTCTAGCGGTAAAAGGCACAACAATTATAATTTTGGTGTAGAAAGCCCGGTCGACAAAGCCTATTCAAATATTTCAAGCAGGTAGATGGAACACAAAATATGTTGTTTGTAAACTTTATAGTGCTATGGGGTACTTTGAAAATCAATCGTCGGATCATTCTCATGGCTCCTCTTTGAAAAGACATAACGGAAGAATGTACACTCACCGTACCAGGTGTTTCGGGGTGGGGTTAAACATTTTATTCATCCTCCAAAGATTCCCTTTTTCTTTCAAACACAATTCTTGTCGTTACGGAATATCCCTATTTCTGTGAGAGCATTCGCACTCAAGCAGACTATGAATCTAAATTTTGTTATGTCTCTCCAATGTATATAATAGTTTAAATAAAACGACTATCAATCGATCTTTCCTTACTGTAGCTTGATGCTTGAATTTCATTTTAATAATCCACCCCGACCGGCGCCTTTATATTAAGTGGACACTGTTCAGCTATCGCATCCAAAACAGTTTAATCTGGCCCAGCAAAGATGAAAAATTATAAATGTGGCTGGGGAGAGAGATACGGAAAGCTTGAAAATCTTCTATACTAGGAACAGAGCGCATACGATCCCATTTGATTGCAACTGATCGCAGCTGATCGCAGACAATAACTGTGTGTTCTGGTTACGTAGAGGCTTGTGGATAGTTCTCAATGTTGTAGGGTAAGTTTGAAGAAAAGAAAAAAACAGAACCTTGACGTTTGAGATTCGAGGAAACATAATATTGGGATGTATGAGTCGTTTCTGTCATGGGCGGAGATTCCTTTTCGAAAAATTTACAAACGTGTTAATGCAACAGTATTCTTTTGCGATCAGATGCAATCGCGTAAAGAAAAAGGGTCTAGCGGTAAAAGGCACAACAATTATAATTTTGGTGTGGAAAGCCCGGTCGACAAAGCCTATTCAAATATTTCAAGCAGGTAGATGGAACACAAAATATGTTGTTTGTAAACTTTATAGTGCTAAGGGGTACTTTGAAAATTAATCGTCGGATCATTCTCATGGCTCCTCTTTGAAAAGACATAACGGAAGAATGTACACTCACCGTACCAGGTGTTTCGGGGTTGGGTTGAACATTAATTTATGCATCCTCCAAAGATTCCCTTTTTCTTTCAAACACAATTCTTGTCGTTACGGAATATCCCTATTTCTGTGAGAGCATTCGCACTCAAGCAGACTATGAATCTAAATTTTGTTATGTCTCTCCAATGTATATAATAGTTTAAATAAAACGACTATCAATCGATCTTTCCTTACTGTAGCTTTATGCTTGAATTTCATTTTAATTATCTACCCCGACCGGCGCCTTTATATTAAGTGGACACTGTTCAGCTATCGCATCCAAAACAGTTTAATCTGGCCCAGCAAAGATGAAAAATTATAAATGTGGCTGGGGAGAGAGATACGGAAAGCTTGAAAATCCTCTGTACAAGGAACAGAGCGCATACGATCCCATTTGATTGCAACTGATCGCAGCTGATCGCAGACAATAACTGTGTGTTCTGGTTACGTATAGAGGCTTGTGGATAGTTCTCAATGTTGTAGGGTAAGTTTGAAGAAAAGAAAAAAACAGAACCCTAACGTTTGAGATTCGAGGAAACATAATATTGGGATGTATGAGTCGTTTCTGTCATGGGCGGAGATTCCTTTTCGAAAAATTTACAAACGTGTTAATGCAACAGTATTCTTTTGCGATCTGATGCAATCGCGTAAAGAAAAAGGGTCTAGCGGTAAAAGGCACAACAATTATAATTTTGGTGTAGAAAGCCCGGTCGACAAAGCCTATTCAAATATTTCAAGCAGGTAGATGGAACACAAAATATGTTGTTTGTAAACTTTATAGTGCTATGGGGTACTTTGAAAATTAATCGTCGGATCATTCTCATGGCTCCTCTTTGAAAAAACATAACGGAAGAATGTACAAGGAACAGAGCGCATACGATCCCATTTGATTGCAACTGATCGCAGCTGATCGCAGACAATAACTGTGTGTTCTGGTTACGTAGAGGCTTGTGGATAGTTCTCAATGTTGTAGGGTAAGTTTGAAGAAAAGAAAAAAACAGAACCCTGACGTTTGAGATTCGAGGAAACATAATATTGGGATGTATGAGTCGTTTCTGTCATGGGCGGAGATTCCTTTTCGAAAAATTTACAAACGTGTTAATGCAACAGTATTCTTTTGCGATCAGATGCAATCGCGTAAAGAAAAAGGGTCTAGCGGTAAAAGGCACAACAATTATAATTTTGGTGTGGAAAGCCCGGTCGACAAAGCCTATTCAAATATTTCAAGCAGGTAGATGGAACACAAAATATGTTGTTTGTAAACTTTATAGTGCTATGGGGTACTTTGAAAATTAATCGTCGGATCATTCTCATGGCTCCTCTTTGAAAAGACATGACGGAAGAATGTACACTCACCGTACCAGGTGTTTCGGGGTTGGATTAAACATTTTATGCATCCTCCAAAGATTCCCTTTTTCTTTCAAACACAATTCTTGTCGTTACGGAATATCCCTATTTCTGTGAGAGCATTCGCACTCAAGCAGACTATGAATCTACATTTTGTTATGTCTCTCCAATGTATATAATAGTTTAAATAAAACGACTATCAATCGATCTTTCCTTACTGTAGCTTTATGCTTGAATTTCATTTTAATTATCCACCCCGACCGGCGCCTTCATATTAAGTGGACACTGTTCAGTTATCGCATCCAAAAAAGTTTAATCTGGCCCAGCAAAGATGAAAAATTATAAATGTGGCTGGGGAGAGAGATACGGAAAGCTTGAAAATCCTCTGTACAAGGAACAGAGCGCATACGATCCCATTTGATTGCAACTGATCGCAGCTGATCGCAGACAATAACTGTGTGTTCTGGTTACGTAGAGGCTTGTGGATAGTTCTCAATGTTGTAGGGTAAGTTTGAAGAAAAGAAAAAAACAGAACCCTAACGTTTGAGATTCGAGGAAACATAATATTGGGATGTATGAGTCGTTTCTGTCATGGGCGGAGATTCCTTTTCGAAAAATTTACAAACGTGTTAATGCAACAGTATTCTTTTGCGATCAGATGCAATCGCGTAAAGAAAAAGGGTCTAGCGGTAAAAGGCACAACAATTATAATTTTGGTGTAGAAAGCCCGGTCGACAAAGCCTATTCAAATATTTCAAGCAGGTAGATGGAACACAAAATATGTTGTTTGTAAACTTTATAGTGCTATGGGGTACTTTGAAAATCAATCGTCGGATCATTCTCATGGCTCCTCTTTGAAAAGACATAACGGAAGAATGTACACTCACCGTACCAGGTGTTTCGGGGTGGGGTTAAACATTTTATTCATCCTCCAAAGATTCCCTTTTTCTTTCAAACACAATTCTTGTCGTTACGGAATATCCCTATTTCTGTGAGAGCATTCGCACTCAAGCAGACTATGAATCTAAATTTTGTTATGTCTCTCCAATGTATATAATAGTTTAAATAAAACGACTATCAATCGATCTTTCCTTACTGTAGCTTGATGCTTGAATTTCATTTTAATAATCCACCCCGACCGGCGCCTTTATATTAAGTGGACACTGTTCAGCTATCGCATCCAAAACAGTTTAATCTGGCCCAGCAAAGATGAAAAATTATAAATGTGGCTGGGGAGAGAGATACGGAAAGCTTGAAAATCTTCTATACTAGGAACAGAGCGCATACGATCCCATTTGATTGCAACTGATCGCAGCTGATCGCAGACAATAACTGTGTGTTCTGGTTACGTAGAGGCTTGTGGATAGTTCTCAATGTTGTAGGGTAAGTTTGAAGAAAAGAAAAAAACAGAACCTTGACGTTTGAGATTCGAGGAAACATAATATTGGGATGTATGAGTCGTTTCTGTCATGGGCGGAGATTCCTTTTCGAAAAATTTACAAACGTGTTAATGCAACAGTATTCTTTTGCGATCAGATGCAATCGCGTAAAGAAAAAGGGTCTAGCGGTAAAAGGCACAACAATTATAATTTTGGTGTGGAAAGCCCGGTCGACAAAGCCTATTCAAATATTTCAAGCAGGTAGATGGAACACAAAATATGTTGTTTGTAAACTTTATAGTGCTAAGGGGTACTTTGAAAATTAATCGTCGGATCATTCTCATGGCTCCTCTTTGAAAAGACATAACGGAAGAATGTACACTCACCGTACCAGGTGTTTCGGGGTTGGGTTGAACATTAATTTATGCATCCTCCAAAGATTCCCTTTTTCTTTCAAACACAATTCTTGTCGTTACGGAATATCCCTATTTCTGTGAGAGCATTCGCACTCAAGCAGACTATGAATCTAAATTTTGTTATGTCTCTCCAATGTATATAATAGTTTAAATAAAACGACTATCAATCGATCTTTCCTTACTGTAGCTTTATGCTTGAATTTCATTTTAATTATCTACCCCGACCGGCGCCTTTATATTAAGTGGACACTGTTCAGCTATCGCATCCAAAACAGTTTAATCTGGCCCAGCAAAGATGAAAAATTATAAATGTGGCTGGGGAGAGAGATACGGAAAGCTTGAAAATCCTCTGTACAAGGAACAGAGCGCATACGATCCCATTTGATTGCAACTGATCGCAGCTGATCGCAGACAATAACTGTGTGTTCTGGTTACGTATAGAGGCTTGTGGATAGTTCTCAATGTTGTAGGGTAAGTTTGAAGAAAAGAAAAAAACAGAACCCTAACGTTTGAGATTCGAGGAAACATAATATTGGGATGTATGAGTCGTTTCTGTCATGGGCGGAGATTCCTTTTCGAAAAAAAATCCCATTTGATTGCAACTGATCGCAGCTGATCGCAGACAATAACTGTGTGTTCTGGTTACGTATAGAGGCTTGTGGATAGTTCTCAATGTTGTAGGGTAAGTTTGAAGAAAAGAAAAAAACAGAACCCTAACGTTTGAGATTCGAGGAAACATAATATTGGGATGTATGAGTCGTTTCTGTCATGGGCGGAGATTCCTTTTCGAAAAATTTACAAACGTGTTAATGCAACAGTATTCTTTTGCGATCTGATGCAATCGCGTAAAGAAAAAGGGTCTAGCGGTAAAAGGCACAACAATTATAATTTTGGTGTAGAAAGCCCGGTCGACAAAGCCTATTCAAATATTTCAAGCAGGTAGATGGAACACAAAATATGTTGTTTGTAAACTTTATAGTGCTATGGGGTACTTTGAAAATTAATCGTCGGATCATTCTCATGGCTCCTCTTTGAAAAAACATAACGGAAGAATGTACAAGGAACAGAGCGCATACGATCCCATTTGATTGCAACTGATCGCAGCTGATCGCAGACAATAACTGTGTGTTCTGGTTACGTATAGAGGCTTGTGGATAGTTCTCAATGTTGTAGGGTAAGTTTGAAGAAAAGAAAAAAACAGAACCCTGACGTTTGAGATTCGAGGAAACATAATATTGGGATGTATGAGTCGTTTCTGTCATGGGCGGAGATTCCTTTTCGAAAAATTTACAAACGTGTTAATGCAACAGTATTCTTTTGCGATCAGATGCAATCGCGTAAAGAAAAAGGGTCTGGCGGTAAAAGGCACAACAATTATAATTTTGGTGTGGAAAGCCCGGTCGACAAAGCCTATTCAAATATTTCAAGCAGGTAGATGGAACACAAAATATGTTGTTTGTAAACTTTATAGTGCTATGGGGTACTTTGAAAATTAATCGTCGGATCATTCTCATGGCTCCTCTTTGAAAAGACATGACGGAAGAATGTACACTCACCGTACCAGGTGTTTCGGGGTTGGATTAAACATTTTATGCATCCTCCAAAGATTCCCTTTTTCTTTCAAACACAATTCTTGTCGTTACGGAATATCCCTATTTCTGTGAGAGCATTCGCACTCAAGCAGACTATGAATCTACATTTTGTTATGTCTCTCCAATGTATATAATAGTTTAAATAAAACGACTATCAATCGATCTTTCCTTACTGTAGCTTTATGCTTGAATTTCATTTTAATTATCCACCCCGACCGGCGCCTTCATATTAAGTGGACACTGTTCAGTTATCGCATCCAAAAAAGTTTAATCTGGCCCAGCAAAGATGAAAAATTATAAATGTGGCTGGGGAGAGAGATACGGAAAGCTTGAAAATCCTCTGTACAAGGAACAGAGCGCATACGATCCCATTTGATTGCAACTGATCGCAGCTGATCGCAGACAATAACTGTGTGTTCTGGTTACGTAGAGGCTTGTGGATAGTTCTCAATGTTGTAGGGTAAGTTTGAAGAAAAGAAAAAAACAGAACCCTAACGTTTGAGATTCGAGGAAACATAATATTGGGATGTATGAGTCGTTTCTGTCATGGGCGGAGATTCCTTTTCGAAAAATTTACAAACGTGTTAATGCAACAGTATTCTTTTGCGATCAGATGCAATCGCGTAAAGAAAAAGGGTCTAGCGGTAAAAGGCACAACAATTATAATTTTGGTGTAGAAAGCCCGGTCGACAAAGCCTATTCAAATATTTCAAGCAGGTAGATGGAACACAAAATATGTTGTTTGTAAACTTTATAGTGCTATGGGGTACTTTGAAAATCAATCGTCGGATCATTCTCATGGCTCCTCTTTGAAAAGACATAACGGAAGAATGTACAAGGAACAGAGCGCATACGATCCCATTTGATTGCAACTGATCGCAGCTGATCGCAGACAATAACTGTGTGTTCTGGTTACGTATAGAGGCTTGTGGATAGTTCTCAATGTTGTAGGGTAAGTTTGAAGAAAAGAAAAAAACAGAACCCTAACGTTTGAGATTCGAGGAAACATAATATTGGGATGTATGAGTCGTTTCTGTCATGGGCGGAGATTCCTTTTCGAAAAATTTACAAACGTGTTAATGCAACAGTATTCTTTTGCGATCTGATGCAATCGCGTAAAGAAAAAGGGTCTAGCGGTAAAAGGCACAACAATTATAATTTTGGTGTAGAAAGCCCGGTCGACAAAGCCTATTCAAATATTTCAAGCAGGTAGATGGAACACAAAATATGTTGTTTGTAAACTTTATAGTGCTATGGGGTACTTTGAAAATTAATCGTCGGATCATTCTCATGGCTCCTCTTTGAAAAAACATAACGGAAGAATGTACAAGGAACAGAGCGCATACGATCCCATTTGATTGCAACTGATCGCAGCTGATCGCAGACAATAACTGTGTGTTCTGGTTACGTAGAGGCTTGTGGATAGTTCTCAATGTTGTAGGGTAAGTTTGAAGAAAAGAAAAAAACAGAACCCTAACGTTTGAGATTCGAGGAAACATAATATTGGGATGTATGAGTCGTTTCTGTCATGGGCGGAGATTCCTTTTCGAAAAATTTACAAACGTGTTAATGCAACAGTATTCTTTTGCGATCAGATGCAATCGCGTAAAGAAAAAGGGTCTAGCGGTAAAAGGCACAACAATTATAATTTTGGTGTAGAAAGCCCGGTCGACAAAGCCTATTCAAATATTTCAAGCAGGTAGATGGAACACAAAATATGTTGTTTGTAAACTTTATAGTGCTATGGGGTACTTTGAAAATCAATCGTCGGATCATTCTCATGGCTCCTCTTTGAAAAGACATAACGGAAGAATGTACACTCACCGTACCAGGTGTTTCGGGGTGGGGTTAAACATTTTATTCATCCTCCAAAGATTCCCTTTTTCTTTCAAACACAATTCTTGTCGTTACGGAATATCCCTATTTCTGTGAGAGCATTCGCACTCAAGCAGACTATGAATCTAAATTTTGTTATGTCTCTCCAATGTATATAATAGTTTAAATAAAACGACTATCAATCGATCTTTCCTTACTGTAGCTTGATGCTTGAATTTCATTTTAATAATCCACCCCGACCGGCGCCTTTATATTAAGTGGACACTGTTCAGCTATCGCATCCAAAACAGTTTAATCTGGCCCAGCAAAGATGAAAAATTATAAATGTGGCTGGGGAGAGAGATACGGAAAGCTTGAAAATCTTCTATACTAGGAACAGAGCGCATACGATCCCATTTGATTGCAACTGATCGCAGCTGATCGCAGACAATAACTGTGTGTTCTGGTTACGTAGAGGCTTGTGGATAGTTCTCAATGTTGTAGGGTAAGTTTGAAGAAAAGAAAAAAACAGAACCTTGACGTTTGAGATTCGAGGAAACATAATATTGGGATGTATGAGTCGTTTCTGTCATGGGCGGAGATTCCTTTTCGAAAAATTTACAAACGTGTTAATGCAACAGTATTCTTTTGCGATCAGATGCAATCGCGTAAAGAAAAAGGGTCTAGCGGTAAAAGGCACAACAATTATAATTTTGGTGTGGAAAGCCCGGTCGACAAAGCCTATTCAAATATTTCAAGCAGGTAGATGGAACACAAAATATGTTGTTTGTAAACTTTATAGTGCTAAGGGGTACTTTGAAAATTAATCGTCGGATCATTCTCATGGCTCCTCTTTGAAAAGACATAACGGAAGAATGTACACTCACCGTACCAGGTGTTTCGGGGTTGGGTTGAACATTAATTTATGCATCCTCCAAAGATTCCCTTTTTCTTTCAAACACAATTCTTGTCGTTACGGAATATCCCTATTTCTGTGAGAGCATTCGCACTCAAGCAGACTATGAATCTAAATTTTGTTATGTCTCTCCAATGTATATAATAGTTTAAATAAAACGACTATCAATCGATCTTTCCTTACTGTAGCTTTATGCTTGAATTTCATTTTAATTATCTACCCCGACCGGCGCCTTTATATTAAGTGGACACTGTTCAGCTATCGCATCCAAAACAGTTTAATCTGGCCCAGCAAAGATGAAAAATTATAAATGTGGCTGGGGAGAGAGATACGGAAAGCTTGAAAATCCTCTGTACAAGGAACAGAGCGCATACGATCCCATTTGATTGCAACTGATCGCAGCTGATCGCAGACAATAACTGTGTGTTCTGGTTACGTATAGAGGCTTGTGGATAGTTCTCAATGTTGTAGGGTAAGTTTGAAGAAAAGAAAAAAACAGAACCCTAACGTTTGAGATTCGAGGAAACATAATATTGGGATGTATGAGTCGTTTCTGTCATGGGCGGAGATTCCTTTTCGAAAAAAAATCCCATTTGATTGCAACTGATCGCAGCTGATCGCAGACAATAACTGTGTGTTCTGGTTACGTATAGAGGCTTGTGGATAGTTCTCAATGTTGTAGGGTAAGTTTGAAGAAAAGAAAAAAACAGAACCCTAACGTTTGAGATTCGAGGAAACATAATATTGGGATGTATGAGTCGTTTCTGTCATGGGCGGAGATTCCTTTTCGAAAAATTTACAAACGTGTTAATGCAACAGTATTCTTTTGCGATCTGATGCAATCGCGTAAAGAAAAAGGGTCTAGCGGTAAAAGGCACAACAATTATAATTTTGGTGTAGAAAGCCCGGTCGACAAAGCCTATTCAAATATTTCAAGCAGGTAGATGGAACACAAAATATGTTGTTTGTAAACTTTATAGTGCTATGGGGTACTTTGAAAATTAATCGTCGGATCATTCTCATGGCTCCTCTTTGAAAAAACATAACGGAAGAATGTACAAGGAACAGAGCGCATACGATCCCATTTGATTGCAACTGATCGCAGCTGATCGCAGACAATAACTGTGTGTTCTGGTTACGTATAGAGGCTTGTGGATAGTTCTCAATGTTGTAGGGTAAGTTTGAAGAAAAGAAAAAAACAGAACCCTGACGTTTGAGATTCGAGGAAACATAATATTGGGATGTATGAGTCGTTTCTGTCATGGGCGGAGATTCCTTTTCGAAAAATTTACAAACGTGTTAATGCAACAGTATTCTTTTGCGATCAGATGCAATCGCGTAAAGAAAAAGGGTCTGGCGGTAAAAGGCACAACAATTATAATTTTGGTGTGGAAAGCCCGGTCGACAAAGCCTATTCAAATATTTCAAGCAGGTAGATGGAACACAAAATATGTTGTTTGTAAACTTTATAGTGCTATGGGGTACTTTGAAAATTAATCGTCGGATCATTCTCATGGCTCCTCTTTGAAAAGACATGACGGAAGAATGTACACTCACCGTACCAGGTGTTTCGGGGTTGGATTAAACATTTTATGCATCCTCCAAAGATTCCCTTTTTCTTTCAAACACAATTCTTGTCGTTACGGAATATCCCTATTTCTGTGAGAGCATTCGCACTCAAGCAGACTATGAATCTACATTTTGTTATGTCTCTCCAATGTATATAATAGTTTAAATAAAACGACTATCAATCGATCTTTCCTTACTGTAGCTTTATGCTTGAATTTCATTTTAATTATCCACCCCGACCGGCGCCTTCATATTAAGTGGACACTGTTCAGTTATCGCATCCAAAAAAGTTTAATCTGGCCCAGCAAAGATGAAAAATTATAAATGTGGCTGGGGAGAGAGATACGGAAAGCTTGAAAATCCTCTGTACAAGGAACAGAGCGCATACGATCCCATTTGATTGCAACTGATCGCAGCTGATCGCAGACAATAACTGTGTGTTCTGGTTACGTAGAGGCTTGTGGATAGTTCTCAATGTTGTAGGGTAAGTTTGAAGAAAAGAAAAAAACAGAACCCTAACGTTTGAGATTCGAGGAAACATAATATTGGGATGTATGAGTCGTTTCTGTCATGGGCGGAGATTCCTTTTCGAAAAATTTACAAACGTGTTAATGCAACAGTATTCTTTTGCGATCAGATGCAATCGCGTAAAGAAAAAGGGTCTAGCGGTAAAAGGCACAACAATTATAATTTTGGTGTAGAAAGCCCGGTCGACAAAGCCTATTCAAATATTTCAAGCAGGTAGATGGAACACAAAATATGTTGTTTGTAAACTTTATAGTGCTATGGGGTACTTTGAAAATCAATCGTCGGATCATTCTCATGGCTCCTCTTTGAAAAGACATAACGGAAGAATGTACAAGGAACAGAGCGCATACGATCCCATTTGATTGCAACTGATCGCAGCTGATCGCAGACAATAACTGTGTGTTCTGGTTACGTATAGAGGCTTGTGGATAGTTCTCAATGTTGTAGGGTAAGTTTGAAGAAAAGAAAAAAACAGAACCCTAACGTTTGAGATTCGAGGAAACATAATATTGGGATGTATGAGTCGTTTCTGTCATGGGCGGAGATTCCTTTTCGAAAAATTTACAAACGTGTTAATGCAACAGTATTCTTTTGCGATCTGATGCAATCGCGTAAAGAAAAAGGGTCTAGCGGTAAAAGGCACAACAATTATAATTTTGGTGTAGAAAGCCCGGTCGACAAAGCCTATTCAAATATTTCAAGCAGGTAGATGGAACACAAAATATGTTGTTTGTAAACTTTATAGTGCTATGGGGTACTTTGAAAATTAATCGTCGGATCATTCTCATGGCTCCTCTTTGAAAAAACATAACGGAAGAATGTACAAGGAACAGAGCGCATACGATCCCATTTGATTGCAACTGATCGCAGCTGATCGCAGACAATAACTGTGTGTTCTGGTTACGTATAGAGGCTTGTGGATAGTTCTCAATGTTGTAAGGTAAGTTTGAAGAAAAGAAAAAAACAGAACCCTAACGTTTGAGATTCGAGGAAACATAATATTGGGATGTATGAGTCGTTTCTGTCATGGGCGGAGATTCCTTTTCGAAAAATTTACAAACGTGTTAATGCAACAGTATTCTTTTGCGATCAGATGCAATCGCGTAAAGAAAAAGGGTCTAGCGGTAAAAGGCACAACAATTATAATTTTGGTGTGGAAAGCCCGGTCGACAAAGCCTATTCAAATATTTCAAGCAGGTAGATGGAACACAAAATATGTTGTTTGTAAACTTTATAGTGCTATGGGGTACTTTGAAAATTAATCGTCGGATCATTCTCATGGCTCCTCTTTGAAAAGACATGACGGAAGAATGTACACTCACCGTACCAGGTGTTTCGGGGTTGGATTAAACATTTTATGCATCCTCCAAAGATTCCCTTTTTCTTTCAAACACAATTCTTGTCGTTACGGAATATCCCTATTTCTGTGAGAGCATTCGCACTCAAGCAGACTATGAATCTACATTTTGTTATGTCTCTCCAATGTATATAATAGTTTAAATAAAACGACTATCAATCGATCTTTCCTTACTGTAGCTTTATGCTTGAATTTCATTTTAATTATCCACCCCGACCGGCGCCTTCATATTAAGTGGACACTGTTCAGTTATCGCATCCAAAAAAGTTTAATCTGGCCCAGCAAAGATGAAAAATTATAAATGTGGCTGGGGAGAGAGATACGGAAAGCTTGAAAATCCTCTGTACAAGGAACAGAGCGCATACGATCCCATTTGATTGCAACTGATCGCAGCTGATCGCAGACAATAACTGTGTGTTCTGGTTACGTAGAGGCTTGTGGATAGTTCTCAATGTTGTAGGGTAAGTTTGAAGAAAAGAAAAAAACAGAACCCTAACGTTTGAGATTCGAGGAAACATAATATTGGGATGTATGAGTCGTTTCTGTCATGGGCGGAGATTCCTTTTCGAAAAATTTACAAACGTGTTAATGCAACAGTATTCTTTTGCGATCAGATGCAATCGCGTAAAGAAAAAGGGTCTAGCGGTAAAAGGCACAACAATTATAATTTTGGTGTAGAAAGCCCGGTCGACAAAGCCTATTCAAATATTTCAAGCAGGTAGATGGAACACAAAATATGTTGTTTGTAAACTTTATAGTGCTATGGGGTACTTTGAAAATCAATCGTCGGATCATTCTCATGGCTCCTCTTTGAAAAGACATAACGGAAGAATGTACAAGGAACAGAGCGCATACGATCCCATTTGATTGCAACTGATCGCAGCTGATCGCAGACAATAACTGTGTGTTCTGGTTACGTATAGAGGCTTGTGGATAGTTCTCAATGTTGTAGGGTAAGTTTGAAGAAAAGAAAAAAACAGAACCCTAACGTTTGAGATTCGAGGAAACATAATATTGGGATGTATGAGTCGTTTCTGTCATGGGCGGAGATTCCTTTTCGAAAAATTTACAAACGTGTTAATGCAACAGTATTCTTTTGCGATCTGATGCAATCGCGTAAAGAAAAAGGGTCTAGCGGTAAAAGGCACAACAATTATAATTTTGGTGTAGAAAGCCCGGTCGACAAAGCCTATTCAAATATTTCAAGCAGGTAGATGGAACACAAAATATGTTGTTTGTAAACTTTATAGTGCTATGGGGTACTTTGAAAATTAATCGTCGGATCATTCTCATGGCTCCTCTTTGAAAAAACATAACGGAAGAATGTACAAGGAACAGAGCGCATACGATCCCATTTGATTGCAACTGATCGCAGCTGATCGCAGACAATAACTGTGTGTTCTGGTTACGTATAGAGGCTTGTGGATAGTTCTCAATGTTGTAAGGTAAGTTTGAAGAAAAGAAAAAAACAGAACCCTAACGTTTGAGATTCGAGGAAACATAATATTGGGATGTATGAGTCGTTTCTGTCATGGGCGGAGATTCCTTTTCGAAAAATTTACAAACGTGTTAATGCAACAGTATTCTTTTGCGATCAGATGCAATCGCGTAAAGAAAAAGGGTCTAGCGGTAAAAGGCACAACAATTATAATTTTGGTGTGGAAAGCCCGGTCGACAAAGCCTATTCAAATATTTCAAGCAGGTAGATGGAACACAAAATATGTTGTTTGTAAACTTTATAGTGCTATGGGGTACTTTGAAAATTAATCGTCGGATCATTCTCATGGCTCCTCTTTGAAAAGACATGACGGAAGAATGTACACTCACCGTACCAGGTGTTTCGGGGTTGGATTAAACATTTTATGCATCCTCCAAAGATTCCCTTTTTCTTTCAAACACAATTCTTGTCGTTACGGAATATCCCTATTTCTGTGAGAGCATTCGCACTCAAGCAGACTATGAATCTACATTTTGTTATGTCTCTCCAATGTATATAATAGTTTAAATAAAACGACTATCAATCGATCTTTCCTTACTGTAGCTTTATGCTTGAATTTCATTTTAATTATCCACCCCGACCGGCGCCTTCATATTAAGTGGACACTGTTCAGTTATCGCATCCAAAAAAGTTTAATCTGGCCCAGCAAAGATGAAAAATTATAAATGTGGCTGGGGAGAGAGATACGGAAAGCTTGAAAATCCTCTGTACAAGGAACAGAGCGCATACGATCCCATTTGATTGCAACTGATCGCAGCTGATCGCAGACAATAACTGTGTGTTCTGGTTACGTAGAGGCTTGTGGATAGTTCTCAATGTTGTAGGGTAAGTTTGAAGAAAAGAAAAAAACAGAACCCTAACGTTTGAGATTCGAGGAAACATAATATTGGGATGTATGAGTCGTTTCTGTCATGGGCGGAGATTCCTTTTCGAAAAATTTACAAACGTGTTAATGCAACAGTATTCTTTTGCGATCAGATGCAATCGCGTAAAGAAAAAGGGTCTAGCGGTAAAAGGCACAACAATTATAATTTTGGTGTAGAAAGCCCGGTCGACAAAGCCTATTCAAATATTTCAAGCAGGTAGATGGAACACAAAATATGTTGTTTGTAAACTTTATAGTGCTATGGGGTACTTTGAAAATCAATCGTCGGATCATTCTCATGGCTCCTCTTTGAAAAGACATAACGGAAGAATGTACAAGGAACAGAGCGCATACGATCCCATTTGATTGCAACTGATCGCAGCTGATCGCAGACAATAACTGTGTGTTCTGGTTACGTATAGAGGCTTGTGGATAGTTCTCAATGTTGTAGGGTAAGTTTGAAGAAAAGAAAAAAACAGAACCCTAACGTTTGAGATTCGAGGAAACATAATATTGGGATGTATGAGTCGTTTCTGTCATGGGCGGAGATTCCTTTTCGAAAAATTTACAAACGTGTTAATGCAACAGTATTCTTTTGCGATCTGATGCAATCGCGTAAAGAAAAAGGGTCTAGCGGTAAAAGGCACAACAATTATAATTTTGGTGTAGAAAGCCCGGTCGACAAAGCCTATTCAAATATTTCAAGCAGGTAGATGGAACACAAAATATGTTGTTTGTAAACTTTATAGTGCTATGGGGTACTTTGAAAATTAATCGTCGGATCATTCTCATGGCTCCTCTTTGAAAAAACATAACGGAAGAATGTACAAGGAACAGAGCGCATACGATCCCATTTGATTGCAACTGATCGCAGCTGATCGCAGACAATAACTGTGTGTTCTGGTTACGTATAGAGGCTTGTGGATAGTTCTCAATGTTGTAAGGTAAGTTTGAAGAAAAGAAAAAAACAGAACCCTAACGTTTGAGATTCGAGGAAACATAATATTGGGATGTATGAGTCGTTTCTGTCATGGGCGGAGATTCCTTTTCGAAAAATTTACAAACGTGTTAATGCAACAGTATTCTTTTGCGATCAGATGCAATCGCGTAAAGAAAAAGGGTCTAGCGGTAAAAGGCACAACAATTATAATTTTGGTGTAGAAAGCCCGGTCGACAAAGCCTATTCAAATATTTCAAGCAGGTAGATGGAACACAAAATATGTTGTTTGTAAACTTTATAGTGCTATGGGGTACTTTGAAAATTAATCGTCGGATCATTCTCATGGCTCCTCTTTGAAAAGACATGACGGAAGAATGTACACTCACCGTACCAGGTGTTTCGGGGTTGGATTAAACATTTCATGCATCCTCCAAAGATTCCCTTTTTCTTTCAAACACAATTCTTGTCGTTACGGAATATCCCTATTTCTGTGAGAGCATTCGCACTCAAGCAGACTATGAATCTACATTTTGTTATGTCTCTCCAATGTATATAATAGTTTAAATAAAACGACTATCAATCGATCTTTCCTTACTGTAGCTTTATGCTTGAATTTCATTTTAATTATCCACCCCGACCGGCGCCTTCATATTAAGTGGACACTGTTCAGCTATCGCATCCAAAACAGTTTAATCTGGCCCAGCAAAGATGAAAAATTATAAATGTGGCTGGGGAGAGAGATACGGAAAGCTTGAAAATCCTCTGTACAAGGAACAGAGCGCATACGATCCCATTTGATTGCAACTGATCGCAGCTGATCGCAGACAATAACTGTGTGTTCTGGTTACGTAGAGGCTTGTGGATAGTTCTCAATGTTGTAGGGTAAGTTTGAAGAAAAGAAAAAAACAGAACCCTGACGTTTGAGATTCGAGGAAACATAATATTGGGATGTATGAGTCGTTTCTGTCATGGGCGGAGATTCCTTTTCGAAAAATTTACAAACGTGTTAATGCAACAGTATTCTTTTGCGATCAGATGCAATCGCGTAAAGAAAAAGGGTCTAGCGGTAAAAGGCACAACAATTATAATTTTGGTGTAGAAAGCCCGGTCGACAAAGCCTATTCAAATATTTCAAGCAGGTAGATGGAACACAAAATATGTTGTTTGTAAACTTTATAGTGCTATGGGGTACTTTGAAAATTAATCGTCGGATCATTCTCATGGCTTCTCTTTGAAAAGACATAACGGAAGAATGTACACTCACCGTACCAGGTGTTTCGGGGTTGGGTTAAACATTATGCATCCTCCAAAGATTCCCTTTTTCTTTCAAACACAATTCTTGTCGTTACGGAATATCCCTATTTCTGTGAGAGCATTCGCACTCAAGCAGACTATGAATCTAAATTTTGTTATGTCTCTCCAATGTATATAATAGTTTAAATAAAACGACTATCAATCGATCTTTCCTTACTGTAGCTTTATGCTTGAATTTCATTTTAATTATCCACCCCGACCGGCGCCTTTATATTAAGTGGACACTGTTCAGCTATCGCATCCAAAACAGTTTAATCTGGCCCAGCAAAGATGAAAAATTATAAATGTGGCTGGGGAGAGAGATACGGAAAGCTTGAAAAGAACAGAGCGCATACGATCCCATTTGATTGCAACTGATCGCAGCTGATCGCAGACAATAACTGTGTGTTCTGGTTACGTAGAGGCTTGTGGATAGTTCTCAATGTTGTAGGGTAAGTTTGAAGAAAAGAAAAAAACAGAACTCTAACGTTTGAGATCCGAGGAAACATAATATGGGGATGTATGAGTAGTTTCTTTCATGGGCGGAGATTCCTTTTCGAAAAATTTACAAACGTGTTATTGCAACAGTATTCTTTTGCGATCAGATGCAATCGCGTAAAGAAAAAGGGTCTAGCGGTAAAAGGCACAACAATTATAATTTTGGTGTAGAAAGCCCGGTCGACAAAGCCTATTCAAATATTACAAGCAGGTAGATGGAACACAAATTATGTTGTTTGTAAACTTTATAGTGCTATGGGGTACTTTGAAAATCAATGGTCGGATCATTCTCATGGCTCCTCTTTGAAAAGACATAACGAAGAATGTACACTCACCGTACCAGGTGTTTCGGGGTTGGGTTAAACATTTCATGCATCCTCCAAAGATTCCATTTTTCTTTCAAACACAATTCCTGTCGTTAAGGAATATCCTTATTTATGTGAGAGCATTCGAACTCAAGCAGACTATGAATATACATTTTCTGTAGAAAGCCCGGTCGACAAAGCCTATTCAAATTAATTGCAGTATCCTTTCGTACCCAGTCTTTTCTTCTCCCAATCTGTTTCATCTCTCTAGTAACCTTTATTCCTACCCAGTCTCTTCTTCTCCCGATCTATTTAATTTTTCTAGTATTCCCTATTCCTACCCAGTCTCTTCTTCTGCCGATCTTAATTCATCTTTGTAGTATCCTTTATTCCTAACAAGACAGTGTCTTCTTCTCTCCATCTTTTTCCTCTCTCTATAGTATCCTTTATTCATACCCATTCTCTTCTTATAATTGTGATTAAGTTATGATAAAACATCGACAATTCTCGGTTACGTTTTTATCTGGGAGGCACTGTATAGGCCGATTGCTTATGAGGTGTCATGTCAATCAACACCAAAGTTAAAAAACACCGCATATTATACGCGCCTTTGTTCTAAGAGCGCCGACTCAGGACATACTAGTCTTGTGGTGGGAATGAAATAAATCTGTCATTATTTGTAAGTCGTTGTTGTGACTGGACAACGATACAGAGTAATGCCATGTGGCATGAGAACAACATTGTTCAATTATTAATGCATATACGGACCATTGAGATAGGAAATTAACAAAATTGAGCAAGCAGTGGCGGATCCAGGATTTTCCAATAGAGGAGTGGGGGTGGGGGGCAACGGGGCCGGGCCCCTTCATTTTCTTCATTCATTTCTTCCTTCCTTTCCGTTGGCTTACTTTTTGTATAGCCGGTAACATCAGCGATATTTAATAGTTTTCGCTTCGCTCTCTCCCGCGATTTGTCTCTCTTTATATTGCTCAAACGCGTAATTGTGATATTGGCATTCATTTCTTTCATTTCTTTCTTTCTTTCCGTTGGTTTACTTAATGATAATGACTTTATCAAAGTGCTAAAGCCCAAACTAAAAATGAGACAATAATTTCACTGATTTTTCTCTAACGGAGAGTTTTCGTCATGATCGATTATGGTATTGACTGACTTGAAAGTTGCTGAAAAACTGCTCAGAAACCAGAAGGTTAATATCATATCCAAATTTAAGTCTATTGCTTTTGTAACTAAAAAGTTATAGCGCTCTATAAAAGTTGACACTTTGTTGTGAGCCAAAATGGCAAATTTGGTTGCTAAGAGCCTTCTCCTTAGCAACGGTAACATAGTGCCGTGAAAAAAAGAATATATCGCGAGAAGATGCTTTCACCAAGCACATGACTACTTTGATAGGAAGTGTAATGTCAGATGATGCATTTTCATCATACTTTAATGATATATATTGCTTAGTTCCCGTTGCAATGGTAATAATATGCCTAGCAACCGATATAATAATGTGTTCTCAGAGTCAAATCAGGATATAGTTTAAATACTATATAAAATAAGACCTGTACCAAGTGACAGACATAATTTGCCGTCTTAAATAATTATGTTCGTGCATGGTGTGGTTCAGAACTTTCGCCTACCCCCTCCCTCGCTTGAAATGCCCCCCCCCCCCAACCACCATTAACATCAAGAATAATTTTGGGATGGGGGCAGTATGTTGTGTAGGACATGATGCAGGCTAAGAGTCTGTCAATTAAGTGACACATAAATTGAGATGTGGATCCAGGTGATAGTCATGATTTTCAGTCCAAATCATTAAGACAATGAATGGAGGGGTTCAGAATGTGCACCCTCCCCCCTTCTGTGTCCCCCCCCCCTCCCCCTCCCCATTTGTAGAACAACATTAGAGCAATTTGTACAAAGCTGTATTCATAAAGTACATTGCAATCGAAAAATTGGTCCAGTATTTTTTTTTCCAAGGAATCTTTACAACGGGGGCGGGGGGTGCAGCTCCCCAGCCCATTTTGAACTTATCCATATATAGAGCAATCGTCACCTATTATCCATGCAACAAGGAGCTCGAATAATTTATCCGAGTATGCGGCTAGGTGCCGGAATACATCTTACCTGGAGTATTTTTCATGACAAAATGACATTTCTACCATATAAACTAGGTGTACTTTCTAAAAAAAAATACAATTTGGAGTTACATCATAATGGGGGAGAAGGGGTCTCGTCGAATTATATAAATCTTTAAAGGGGAATATAAATGCCAATGAAATTTAAGCACAAAGCTACAATACGGAAAGATCGATTGATAGTCGTTTTATTTAAACTATACATTGGAGAGGCTTAACCTAGCCCCCGACTATACACGTTTGTAAACCTTTCGAAAAGGAATCTCCACCCATAACAGATACTTCTCATACATCCCCATAATGTCTCCCCAAATCTCAAACGTATAGGGTTCTGTTTTTTTTTTCTTCTTCAAACTTACCCTACAACATTGAGAACTATCCACAAGCCTCAATGTTACCAGAACACACAGTCATTGTCTGCGATCAACTGCGATCAGCTGCAATCAGATGGGATCGTATGCGATCTATTACTTGCATAATTTTGTCAAAATTATATCCGACGTGAGAAGTAATGCTTAATAAAAAGTTGTTTTTTTATAACATAAAGGAAGAGCCATATAAGAGGGGGGGGGAGCACTTTTTTGTTGGGGGGGGGGGGGGGTCCAAGATTTGACTCAGCCAGCCGCTGAATAAGCGGGGGGGGGGTCACCTTTTTTGGTCACCCTTTAGCACAATTTTTTTTTAAA
This sequence comes from Strongylocentrotus droebachiensis, assembly GCA_035222895.1. Taxonomy (NCBI): domain Eukaryota; kingdom Metazoa; phylum Echinodermata; class Echinoidea; order Camarodonta; family Strongylocentrotidae; genus Strongylocentrotus; species Strongylocentrotus droebachiensis. Next base: position 57,419 of record JAVYIG010011409.1, read on the forward strand.
TTATTATTATTTCTTTCTTTTATAAAAAGAAAAAGATTGAGGGGGTCCGATCCCCCCTCCCCCCCCCCCCCCTTGCGTACGCGCCTGATTCAGACATTAGCATAGACAGTAAAAACTAGAATGTGTACAGAAAGACTCATTCCTAAAATTATGCATAAATACTTCCAGAGATGTTGGTGCTTTCATAAACAAGTACAATTCGGTGTGTAGCAGAAGTGGATGAAATCATGTGTGCAAGAAAACACACATGTATTTGTGTTTACTTATTCAAATATTGTTTCTTTATTAAAGTTTTTCAGAAAGTGTAAGTTGGTGTGTAACTTTGTATATTGTACAACTCGGATTAAAACATGGAGATACAGTGAGTTCAAATATTCATGTATTTGAATTTTTAAATTGTTTGGGGTCAGATTTGACTCATTTCAGACTCAAAAAACGGATACAAACATACACTTGGAACAATCCCCAGGACTGAAACAGGAATGAAGAGCATATTTTGTCTTTTCCTGTGTCAGTTTCGGTCCCTTCTTTGGTTAGTAAAGAGACCACTTTTTGCCCGGGACCACCTGTACAATTTGCCAACAATCTTCACATTGCTAACAAGTTTTACAGGTAGTTGAAAACCAACTTCGTCAGCTTGGGAAGCAGAGAGTGTTGTCTCAACACAACATTGTAAACCATGGATTAGTATAAGGTGAAAAGATATGAATGGAATGATGTCGCTGAAACACATGTTTTAAAGCATTAAAGTATTTAAAACTGAAAATTAGCAACCCAAAGAGGGCGAGAACAAAAAAGAAACAAAAAAACAACATACAAAACTGAAAAATATCAGCCCAAAAAGGGCGATAAAAAAAAAGGAAAGAAAAAAAAAAGATTTCCGACCGACCCCTGTTTTAATAGCACCTAAGGCAATAACTACGACCTGACCTCTCTGAAAAGGCGACCTCATTCTCATAACATTACTCATCGTGCTCTATTGTGTGCATATACTGACGACCGACTATGCACTGACCTCAGTGCGACTATGTACTAATGCGCGTCTAGTATGTGTGCAAGTGTGATTTATACACATACGTATGCTGTATGTATGTGTATGTAGCGCGTGTGTTATAAGTGTTCTGGGTACTTGTGTGTGTAATTATGTCCGGCATGTGCGCATGATATGCATGCGATACTAGAAAAGCAAACTGTGCATACGTAATTAGGTGTAATCTTGATAATTGAGATGTGTATAAATACGTGTGTTTTACGTAAATGATCGAATTCTGGTTTTAATACACTAGCTACATAAATGCAAGGGAAACCCAACCCGAGTAACAATTGTAATTGCGTGAAAACAGAAAAATCAAAGAAATATATAGTTGAAAGTTTGAACTATTAAATCGGACAAATGAAATAATAAGAAAACTCCTTGCCCTTAAACATGATACATCTATGTGAATCTCAAATTAGCATATTGGTCACTCGACTATGATGTAGAAATATCCAGGTACAACAACTCTTGCGTCACATGTTGTAGGCGGCCTACACTGAATTATCATTAAAGGAGAATTAACCTTTTATAAAGCAGATTGCTTGGACAAATGGAGAAAAATCAAAAAAGCACATTAGTGAAGGTTTGAGAAAAATCGGATAAATAATAAGCTCAGATCGCACAGTGGGCACTAGGCTTTAATAGAACTTTTGAATTATTATCAATAAAAAGTGTCAATTAAAAAAAAAAAAAACCTAGTAGGCCTATAGATCTACATGTAGATCATATGAGGAACCTGGGAAATGAAGAGAGCTTGAAAATATCAGTATAGGGGTTAGATACAGATCCGCTACTAGGATTTCATGTGAATGGGGGGGGGGGGGGGGGGGGGGGGGGGGTATAGGCATACACATTTTTGACCCACCTTCAATTCAATCAATAGGCATAAAGTAGGATAACATAGTTTTCACTAAACTGTCGCATTCAATTTTAGCAATGTTTTCATGCATTAAAGTGATTGCGATCGATTGCGTTCGCAAGTGCACGCATATGCGCGCGATCAACTGTGATGTGAATATATTTCACTTTAAAAGTCCCCCCAAAAGACCCGCCGCAACTCTAAATCATTTTTTGAAAAAGAGATAACGTCTAATATATTTTTTCGCCACCGATTAGTTTTTACTTTGAGATTCCCGCCGCAACTTAAATCATCTTTTAAAAAATAGAAAATATTGCGTCATAAAAGATAACAAGTCCGCCAATTTGATTTTGGTTTAGAGAGTTCGAAAAGGATCCACCTTCAATTTAATCAACTAGCCTAAAGAAAGATAACATAGTTTTCACTAAACTGTCCGCATTCAATTTTAGCAATGTTTTCATGCATTAAAGTGATTGCGATCGATTGCGTTCGCAAGTGCACGCATATGCACGCGATCAACTTACTGTGACGTGAATATATATATATTCCACTTTGAAAGTCCCCCCAAAAGACCCGCCGCAACTTAAATCATTTTTTGAAAAGAGACAAATATTGCGTCATAAAAGATAATAAGTCCGCCCATTTGATTTTGGTTTAGAGAGTTCGAAAAGGATCCGCCTTCAATTTAATACAAAATAATGCAGGGGGTGTCGATCCCGGGGGGGGGGGGGGGGGGGGGGAATGGGGGGGATATATCCTCCCCCCCCCCCCCAATATTTCAGGTGAAGGGTGGCCTGTACATTACCATCAAAAAAAAATTGAAGAGAACAATTAATGAGAGCCCGATGAGAGTTAACGGTTATTACTCGCAAGATGACCATCAATATACACATTTTGCTATCTCATTTTCATGATACATACGCAAATGAGACAACCGGAAATGAGACAATAAATTGAATTCTCGCTCATACGGCTTCATCAGGAAATGATGAATTCATTCAATTTATTCAATCTAAAAGCTAAATGTTAAGCGCGAAGCGCAAAAGTGCAAAAAAAGAAGTTGAAAGTAGGAATAAGAAACAGAGGATACCCAGGCGCGTAGCCATGGGGTTGTGTGGCGGTGGGGGCGGTCGCCCCCCCCCCCCCCAAAAAAAAAAGAGAGAGAGAGAGAGAGAGAGAAAGAAGAAAGGAAGAGGACGTAAGAAGAAAAAGGATTAAGAGTCGAGAACGGTACAACGAATCACCTTCTTTCTCTAATAATTTAATGAAACGTCAAAGCTTCCGCGTTTCGCGCGGGAAGGGGGGGGGGGGGAGGAACTGAATTAAGACATGGAGTAAGGGTCGAGAATGGTACAACGAAACGTCTTCTTTTTTTAATAATTTAATGAAACGTCAGAGTTTCCGTGCTATGCACGGAGGAATTGGAACTTGATTTAAACAAGGATTAAGAGTCGAAAACGGTACAACGAATCGCCTTCTTTCACTAATAATTGAATGAAACGTCAAAGCTTCCGCGCGGGAAGGGGGGGGGGGGGACTTAAATCAGACAAAGATTAAGAGTCGAGAATGGTACAACGAATCGTCTTCTTTCTCTAATAATCTAATGAAACGACAAAGCTTACGCGCTTCGCGCGGGAATGGGGGGGGGGGGGGTGGGAACTGAATTCAGTTAAGAATTAAGAGTCCAGAATGGTACAACGAAACGTCTTATTTCTTTAATAATTTAATGAAACGCCAAAGGAAACTGAA